>BRDA01007225.1:57744-106645 GCA_036984385.1 Crenuchus spilurus
TTGATGGTATGATGTTATGTTGTGATGATGTGTATATATATATATATATATATATATATATATATATATATATGTATTTTTTTTTTTTTTTTTTTATTATAGAATAATTATTATTCTATTATAAAAAAATAAATTGCATGGGACCGCAATTTTTAAAAAAAATTTTTTTTAAATTATATAATAATTATTATTCTATTATAAAAAAATAATTTTTTTTAATTATTAGATTTATTCATATTCATTCATATTATATTCATTCATTATGATATTTTTGGAAAAACAAAAACATTATATTAATTTAATTAAGTTTATTGTAAACTGATTTTATTTATAGCAATTTTTCTAGCATTTCTTTTTGTCCAATAATCTTTTTAACACATTGTAACGGACAACTGTTGACCTCACATGTTGGTCCAAAATGTAAAAAATTACACAATATATTTTCAACAAACAAAAGCATTTTTGTAAGATAACACAGGCACAGCAAACTTACTCACATGTGCTATGTAAGACACAGAAACTCTACTCACTATACTGCATTTACTCATTATGAATACAGTAAGTGTAGTCACCTTGTGAAAAAACAAGCCATGGAAAGTAATCCATTTGTCAGCGACTTCTACGTTTGCTCTACAACATCAAAGCCACTCGCTATGGCACTCAGCGTGGCATCCCAGCCCTGATGGCAGGCACAAAAGAGCATGTGTGCAGCAGTATGTGGCCATGCTCGATTTGAAATGGGTGCGTTTAGCCTGGTGGTCTGAGCCACTGCTCGGCTGTTGACACACACACTGGCCCAGTGTTTGGGCTGAGCGTGCTAAACATGAGCTGCACAGAGATATCATCAAGCCTCTCCAAGCTCCAGTGGAACAGAGACAGATACAGCCAACACTGAGGGAGGGAAGGAGTGAGGGAGGCAGAAAAATAATTCAGCTTTTGGGAACTGAAATTAAGAGTGAGAGAGCAAGGAAAATAAACCTGCTTTATGACCACGATGTCCGTTAATCTTGGGAGAGACTGGACTTTTTGTGTTTGGTATAAAAACATACAGCAGTTTTGAGGTCGAGTTGTTTGCCAAGAAACCCACTCCCCCTCATCTTCATAACCCCCTTAGTGTGTGTCTGGGTGTGTTTGTATGTGTGTGCAGCACCTCACAGAGAAGGTCAGTGTTTCTGCTGCCAGCCGACGCACAAAGACAGCTTTCACATCTCACCTGGCTTCCTTCACTTTTTTTTTTAAACTTCTCTCTACCTCTCTTTACCACTGACATTGCCTCCCACTCCTATCAGCACTACACTGCTGTCCACCTTCTCTAGTGCTCCACTGAAGGGATGAAATGATGAAGGTGAATAAAAGAGTGCAACATAATGTGCACAATTGCTGTAGTTACTATTGGACTTAAAGTAACAATCTGGCAAAAAATCTAGTTTAGAAAATTTGTTTTTGCCCTCTTTAGAAATGGAACCAAGAAAAAAATGGGTAACACTATAATAACTTTCATTAATAAGCCATTAACTAATGATTAATAACTGTGAACAAATCATTAGTTCATGAGAATTTGAACATGAACAAATGTTTACAAATGACAGTTCATGTAGTTACTAATGATTGTATTCATTTTTTGCAAATGTTAACAAATCATTAGTAAATCATTTGTTAATGAAATTCTCATAAAATAATTATTTGTTCACAGTTATTAATCATTAGTTGATGAGCTATTAATGAAAGTTATTATAAAGTGTTATCAAAAATGTATACAAAAATGTCCACTAGACTGCAACCATAGCACCTGCACATCACTACATGCAAATCCACTGAAGCTAAGTATGTCTGGGGCTGGTTAGTATTTGGACAGGAGACCACCAATGAACACGTGTGTGGCTTCTGAAAGTGGTGTTGAAAAAAACAACAGGAGATGCCATTCCTGAGTTCTGTGTGGATCTCAATGCCTCAGTCCAGTGAAGGAGGCACTGTATACATGCTGCCATCTTTCAGATGAGAAAGGATGCCAGGATGCCCACATCATCTTAGTTTCTGCTATACTGCTGTGGACTATATACTGCTGTGGACTGGCTGATGTCGCATCATTCAGGTTGATGCTGCATTCTGGTGGAGGTTGAGGTGTCTCCCAAATGTCAAAGCAATTTGTGTGTACTCTGCCATATGTGCTATATAAATGTCATCTATCTCTACACTGGGCTGTATGGCATACTGTAATCAAATTTTGGTCTGCAGTAGGGTTTCTAGTACTGTTTTAAGCTAAGCCACATACGTTTATCCTAATTTTATAGAACAATGTCAGAATATTTGACATTATTTACAAAGTTAAGACCATGACCCTAATCAGGATTAAGCGGAAGATAATGGATGGATTTAAAAAGTAGACACTGATGCTATTTGATGAGGTATAAGCTTCCATTACTTGTTTGCTGCATTAGCCTTGTAGCTGCAAAATGTAAAAAAAATAGACCACTGAACATATCTTTGCTTTTCTACTAAATTTGGGGTAACGGGAAAACCATTGTTTTCTGTTGGTGTGATAGAATGCATTTAATCCAACTGACATCGCAATGAGACGTATTGCTAAATATGTATTGTAGGTCAGCTTCAGAGAAAACCACGCTAAGTTCCTTTGACCAAGGATAAGCATGTGTCATGTCCCAGTTGGAAACCTTTCCAGTAATCCTTTCCTCTGGCATTTTGAGTAGGCAGTTCCACACCCAGGCCATCTCCCCCTTTTTGCCTTATTTCACCAGGATTCCAACCAAAATCTCCTCGCATAGCAAGACAAACTGATATCTCTCTATTCAAAAAGAGCAACAAATTGCTCTGTTCTGGGAAGTGTTGGATTCCAACTGTGTACCTCAATACTGGACAGACACAGGAGTCTTACAGCAGGTTACTGACACTGAATAACAATGATTTTTAGACCTCTGTCTGTTTGCTGATACCACATTATACCATCAGAATCTAAGAAACAGTCCAATCGTAGATAATAAGTCATAAATCCATCCAAACTACAACTAATGCTGTGATTCTAATACGGTTCAAACTAATGTAGATGCAAATATACACAGTTCAAAGCTGATATACCTCGTGATCAAGGTTTCATTTAAAATACAGTGCACTAGAGTGCACATTCTGAGAGTAGTATTATAGCTCTTTTTTTGGTAAGGGCTGGTTACTATGCATATAATGTGCACAATTCAGCATGTAAGACCCAGATTAAGCTTAAGCCTAAACTGTAAAGCATTAATACTGGTGAATCACCACAGTCACTGTATGACTAAATTGAATCCAAGCCCCATCCAAGAAACCATGTTTATCTGTGTGCACATATAAGCATTAGATCAATAATGCACTCTCCATATCGTGATGCTCGTTCCGCACTGTGCGAATGTAGCGAGTGCAGATATTTGTCAGGATTCAGACACCTAGGATTCCGTTACATGCCTCTCATCAATAATTCATGCCTTCCTTTAGTTAAGACATTGATTTCCCTTCTTTTCTTTCATTCGCCTTTTCCTTGCCTCGCAGGTGAAGTTAATCTCAATTTTCCCCTCGCGAATCGATTGCAGTTAAAACATCTGTCCCAACAACGAGGCTCCTGCAATCCCCCTGCAATAGATGACGGGAGCAAGAGGAAGATAGCCTAGCTAATAAATATAGGACAATGCAAATCCAGGACATGTCTGGGCTTGGGGAACCCAAGAGCTGGCCAGGGAGAGGAGGTAGCTGACAGGGGAGCCAGGCTGGATCTGACAGGAAAAGATGACTGGTTGGGGGCCAAAAGTGCCTCTCTGACACTCGCTCCCTCTCTCTCAGCCTTCATCTCAGTCTCTGTCACTTTTTCCTTCACTATTTTTGACACCGTCTCTCTCTTTCTCCAACCCTCCCTCCTTCACTTCACAGATCCTGCTTGATCTTCTTTGGTAAACATTGGGTGCAGACTGAGGTGAACTCACTAGAATTAAGTTTGAAATATAGGACCAAAATAAATTATTTATAACAGCGAACAATACTAACCCAATCACCATGTCCAACCACTCCTCTAAGACATTCAAGAAACACTGTATGACATACTACTATGACATACTGTTATCTATAAAAACGAACAGTCAAAAAGCTATGCTGCCTGCTTTTGTTCATTGTTTTATGTATAACTTGTGGTGAACTGTAAAAACAAGAAAGGAGGAATGGTCAGTTTCACCTGAGGGAATGTGGATGAGGGAGGTTAAATAATATATGTCACGCATTCCACAAAAACGTTTTTGATTTCAGTAGCCTTATTTATACACATAAAAGCCTTGTGGGGCAAACTACAGTATGGTGTTTAATTGACTATATTCTTATTTCAGTGCTTATTGATGGTTATCATACCTCTTCTTTTCAAAGAAGCACAGCAGACGCTTCACTGTGGTCTGAATCTGAACTACGGTGCCTACACATCCTGAACCAAAAACGGTCAACAATGAAGGTTAATGCTTTGCCCAAATTGTGATCTGGTGTAAGAACTTTGTTATAGATATAATTAAATTATTGATAAGTATCTCACATGATATCACATAAGAAAACTGATAAAAATTGGACAACAAGGGGGGGATGTCATTTTTACAAGGGGTGTGACTCTTCTCCCTTAGTTTTACTGGGGAGGAGGGTGGCATCCCCTTGCATCTCTGTGGGGCGGCACGGTGGCTTAGTGGTTAGCATGTTCACCTCACAGTGCTGAGATCTTGGGTTCAAGTCCCCATCTGAGCGGAGTTTCCATGTTCTCCCCGTGTCCATGTGGGTTTCCGGGAGTTTCCCGGGAGTTCCGGGGACTCCAGTTTCCTCCCACAGTCCAAAAACATGGAGATCAGGTGAATTGGCTACTCTAAAATTACCCTGGTGTGTATGAATGTGTATGTCTGTGTATGAATGTGTGTATGTATGTATGTTTGCCCAGATATAGTTGGCTCTCTGTCCTGGGTGATCCCCCTAGTGCTCGATGCAGTCCTCCAGGTGGACGGTCGCTTCCGGTTGAGTATACGCTGTGCGCGACTGGCTGAAGCTTCTTGCCGTTGTGTGTGTTTGAGTCTAAGTATGTAAATGAAGTGTGTTGATTGTAAAAACATCCTTGGGTGTCTAGAAAGACGCTATATAAGTGTAATGTGTATGTATGTAAACTGAGCCCCGTGTATAACAAGCCTATTTGAGATATCTGACATACTTACTGTAAAAATGAGTCAAAAGTACACTGAGGCAAGTAAACTGCTCTTGGTTAACTGGTGTGGTATAAGCTTGTTAGCTGTATTAGCCTTGTAGCACCAGCAGATAACTAAAGAAACAAACATTGGACAGCAAACATGGCTTGGCTGACAAACTACATTTGGGATATATTTGATTTCTCACCAAACTACCACTGCTGTGCTTCTTCAAGACAATAGTTTTCCTGAAACTGAAAGGTCTTTGTGGTTTTAAGGTATACATGAGAGGATGCTTTCTGTTGACTGGAGCTTTGAAGGAGAAGAGGAAGCAGGTGGACTGGGCTGGCATGTCGCAGTTGTTAGCGGGATTCGCTAGCTCCCTGGGCTTTGGTGTCTGACGCGCTAGCAGCCCAGACGGCTGCAGCCTGGTTTATTTTCTCACTTGGAGAACCAGTGACAGCTGGACTCACAGCTCATCTCCTCACCACCTCCTTCCCATGCAAAACCTCGAGGAGTAACCTCAGCTTGTGCCTGTGTCAAAGAAATCTTTCTTGGCTCTGTTACGACGGATGACACAACTGGCATTATTTCCTTCAGGGTCAAGTCGTTTTTGTATCTGTCTCGACGGGGATTCTTTCAGATTAGCTCCAGGTGGTTGTGATTGGTTTGCGTTTGTGAAGACTGGCATCTGACAGTGTGCAGTTACAAAAACAAATGCTCCTTCATGTCGACTTGAATCAGTTTTAAAGAATGTGTATGCCAAGAGTGAACTCTCTATTGTATTTTCTTTTCTTCGTGACCCACTGTGGTCTGAGTAAAAGAGTATTGGCTGTATAACTACGGTTCCCACCCGAAAGACCTAAAACCAATGGAATTCATAAGTTATTTTCAGAGTTTGTGGCCAGAAGGAACCACAGAAATGGAATACAGGTTGATCATTTTCAACTGCTGGTCAGCAAACTAAGTTATCTATGCAGTAGCCACAAATGCATTCTTTTGTAACAGCTGTTGCAAGGTTGAAGAACTGCATCTAAAACCATACTTCTACACTCTATGTACTCACAAACAAATGTGAAACTTCAGATGGTGCACTATTTTCACGTACGTTTAGACACAGCCAAGTTTGACTGAACTCCCATTCAACTGTAACTACTTCGATGTACACTCACTGTCCACATCATTAGGTACACAAAGCTTGTACCTACAGTCACCTCCACTTACAATATAGTTCTACAATTATAGACCATGTCTGCATACTAGCTGCTTTTCAGTGGTCAGGACCTCCACAGGACCACCACAGAGCAGTTATTAGGATTGGGTGGTGGGGCATTCTCAGCCCTGCATTGACACAGACATAGTGGTAATGTGTGTGATGTGCTGGTACAAATGGATCAGACACAGCAGACCTGTTGATGTTTTTAAACACCTCAGCTTCACTGCCTGAGTGAAAATTCTGCACCAAATCAAAACCAAAACAATTCCACCAATGGCGTCCTGTGGGTGGTGTCCTGTGGGTGGTATCCTGTGGGCACCAATGAGGGACCAGAGAATGACCAAAACAAACTGTGCAGCCACAGATGAGCTGCTGTCTCTGACTCTACATCTACAAGGTGGACCAACAAGGTAGGTGTATCAAACAGTGTTTAAAATCTCCTGCTGCTCTGCTGTGTCTAATCCACTCATACCAGTGTAACACACATTAACACACCACCACCATATCAGTGTCACTGCAGTGCTGAGAATGATCCTCCACCCAAATAATACCTGCTCTGTAGTGGCCCTGATCACTGAAGAAAAGAGTGAGAAGAGGATCACAAAATGTGGACTAGTCTGTAATTGGTAAACTAAAAATTGAACCTACATGGCCAGTAGAGCTGATAAAACTAACGAGTGCAGATACAAGGTATGTGCACACAATGAAATGGCCAGTGAATGCATGTGAAAGGTCTAGCTGTTTCGATTTAGACTGATGTATATTATTTGTCATGTAATTAGGTTGACATTAGCAGGGTGGAAAATGTGGTGCTGTTGTTTGTAACCCGCTTCTTTTCTATTAGCTACTACAGAATAACAACTGCCACAGTTTCTCATTAGAGTGAATGGGATTGTTGCCACTGTTCTTCAATCCAACACCACAACAATAGCTAAAAACAATGCTAATGTGAACAGAGCATGGTCAAATAAATGATTGGTGTAGCCCTTTCTTTGGCACTTCTGAAGCTGAATAGGAAGCAGTGGTGCTCTGCAGTGAAGAAACATGCTTGCATGGCTTCCAAGACCAGAGTGCTGGCATGCATAGCAGGTGAATGGGATTATAAAAATATGAGAGAAAATCTCACCTCAGTCATTCACAGAGCTGAATCCTTTAACAAGGGCAACCAATCGACACCCACTCCCACTCAGTGCAATGTAACTCACTTCATTATGATGCAGAAGAGGTGTTTTGAATGGAAAGGTTGCAGAAGATACAGGCAGAGGCTTATATATTCTGACACGCAGCCCACAGTAGCTGTTCCAGATTGTTTGGTCGGTCTATCCCTGCTTTAATTGCAGTATATCCTACACTGTCTTCAAAGACAAGATCCACTTGCTTGCAATATGTTTTGGGATCTCAGCTCCTTCTTGAACTGCAACTGAACATGTAAGTTATGTATGTGGTGGCTCTTCTCAGAAAAAAAAGGGGTGGCGAGGTGAACGACGCAAATTTTAGCTAAAATTAAATGAGGGCCTCTGTCATTATGGCCTGGAGAGAAAGCAACAGCTCCACCAACGTCAGGGCAGCCCCTGCTGTGCTGCATGTTTGTGGTGATGAGACTGACCGGTGGTTGAGGCTGCGGTTGGGTGTGCAGCCACATTATCTGGCCTCACCTCACAATGTGCTTTTGAACAAACATAGCCTGCAAATGACTCCAAATACAAGATATATCAGTCTACTGCAAGTTCTTCTGAGAATCTGGACATGTTTCCTGTGTTGTTTTGGTCAAACTGCACTTGGTCCCCTATGTAATTTTGCACATATGACAGGATAAATAGGACAGAAATGAGAAAGACAATCCAACGCGCTGTCTAGGAGTGGCTGAAATGGTGTGACTGAGTTAATAAGATGTTTACCTTTTGCTGAAAGCCCCCTGCTGCCTCTCACGTCTTAATTTCCAAACCACAATAATTACTAGTCGGCTTGATTAATTACGTCTCAACAATATGCTGCCCGCGCGTATGCCACAAGGGCTAATTAACAAACAGGATGGGCTGGGACAATTAACACTCTTCTCTCAGCATTAGCAGTTATGGCTATATGAATGTTTTAAATGCATATTTCTGCTACACTCTCAGTGGTTTAAGATGCTGTGAATGCACAGAACCTCCACTGTGCCATAATGCAGGGCTATTCATCCCCCTCCACTCCTCCTCCTTTTCACCTTCCCCTGGCCCAAATGAAGTCATATACATTAGGTCGTATGACGCTATGGAATGAGTTATTGGACCCCGTCAAAGGGGGCTGAGATTCCAGCCATTTTTCCGTCCCCTCCCCATTACCCTTTTTCCCTCCTTCTTCTTCTACATAGTGGAGGTGGACACTCCATCCATTTTACTGGCAGCTCTCTAAGGGAGCAAAAAAAAAAGATTTTAGATGCCAAGACCTGCTTCAAAGGTCACAACCAGTTGGACCCTGCCATTCATCACATTTTTACAGAGGCTATCTCATTAGAAGATTTAAGCCTACAAAGCCCCGTTCTGCTTTCTGAAAGTCCTGAATCAGTCCTGACAGTTCAATCAGATAGCTGAACACCGGCATGTCTAATAGCCAGTCTGTTTGAGTTTTGACCACAGTTTAGCGGTATTGGGACCTCATTAAAGGAGGTGATGGCCACAGTGTAAATTAAAATGCCAGGCTGATGCTCAGCTGGGATTGAGATCCCAGACATCAATAGAGCAGACACCACTTGAAACCATCCATCAAATGCCTGACATGTAAGAGTCTGCTGAAAAGATTTGATATTTAACCACTCGCATGCTCAAACACTCAGAATCATCGACACTTTAACTGTCACTCCTTAGTTTATTTGAGAACTGTTTCTACACCTTCTTCTCTAAGTGAGAAATCAGTGTGTTACCTGTCACTGGAGCCGGTGGTCCTCCACAATGTAGGCAGGACGCTCACATCCTCCTCAGACTCTGCTGGTTAAGTCCTCGCTGTCTTGTCCACCTTCTACCTGTCAACGGTGCTCAGGTTCCTTCAGCAAATGCGATGTGATACAGCAGCGCTCATTCTATTGACTGGGCTCTCGCCCTGCTACAGGAGAATCCCTTCACTGTGGACACCCCGGTTACTGCTGCTCTCTTTCCAACACACACACTCCTCAGCCACGCGCTCTCCAGCCCCGCCCTCCGTTCCAACGCTTCACCGTAACGCACAGTGACGGCTTCAGGTAACGCACATCTATATATTTCTCTGTTTACTTTGAGTTAAGACTCTTTGTTTATGCTTTGCGCTGCTAGTTTATCACTAGGGTCAACACGCGCCCCTCACATCCGGCCACGAGGCGCCTCTGTGAGGCTTTATTATATTCTAGCACCTTCCACCTCTTCGGACTGATAACCCACACTGTACGGCTTATACGTATGAAATATGGCCAGGCAACAATGGTCGCTGTGCCCTTGGTGATGTGGTTCAGGTTGCGCTCACGCTCACGTGCGCGCGCCGCTGTCCGAGCCTGTAGCTCTAAAATCTTACCGCAGTGTCTCTAAAAGCCCAACGCTGAGGCTAGTATCGCTCATAACAACAACAGAGGAGACTACCCAAAGGCAGCCCATTACCTCCCTCTGTTCTCCAGCGGTAGCACCTCGTCCATCCGCTCCCCGCGGCGCTGCCCCTCAACTACAGCCCACACATCACACGCGCTCCATTCTCGTTCTCCATGCGGAACAAAAACGTCCAGTGTTCACGTTCAATGACGCGAAGTGTCGGCTTTTAGGGCCGTTATTGTCCGTTTTCCATCATCCACGCAACATTCCACAGGCCCCACCCCCGGCGCCTGTGATTGGCTCCGGGTGCTCGAGGTGTCTCCTCTCGCAAGCTTCATTTAAAGTAAACACACGCACACGCATCTGGACCGCTGTGTGGAGATTCGCCAAGAAGCTCCGTCGACCTTGGACACTGCAGGTTAGGCTCGACAGGTGATGACATAAAATCAATAGCAATAAAAAACACTCCTTCCTGTAATGAACTCTAACACGGAGTCAAATTCACACGCTCAAATCCCGAAGGCTATTTTTGAGGAACCTCTATCCAAAGCTTTGTGACAACACGGTAGTATATCCGCAGGGTACGTGTTGTATATACAGAATTAAATACACACGTAGAAGTGTTATTGCTTTGGGAAATAAACACTCAAGAAAGAGAAGTTAAGCAAAGTAGTCCAGCTAAGTTGGTTAGGCACTTTTTTCTTAAAATCAAATACCCCAAAAGTCAAGAGGCCAAAACTGTAGATACTGTCACCAATGTCACACAGAAAAGCTAAATAAATACATTAAATAATTCTGACATAATTGTTAATGATTAAAATGTAACTTAGATTATTTTAGTCACACACACTTAAACAGAAGCATTCTTTCATAATACTAAGGATAGTACACAATTTTACTTGATTATAAAATTGTAACAAAGGAAATCTTTGTACATTTTAACATTATATTTAGAAATACTGATGGAGTTCTTTTGTTTCACTCTACTGCCATCTTGTGTGCAAATACAGGATCAACACCCTATACAGAATGTATATAAGGCCTCTATTCTAAATAAGGCTGGATAAACATACAAAATGTAAAAATATGATGCATTTGAATCATATTGCAAGTGTAAGTCTGAAGAAGAACTCTGCATTGCCTGCAGGTAAGTTAAGCTACTTTGTCATTCTACAATTTCTGTTGGTCAGGTTTTCTTGCTCCTATAAGAATGTGTAGAGAAGAAAACAAAATACCAGGTCAATGCTGGATGCACCTATAATAAAGAATTTAGATTCCTTTCATCTTCATCATATCTCCAGTCTGTCCTGGAGCACTGCTGTACACACTGGCAAGCAGGAAATTGAACCATTCTTGAAGAAACTGATCACTATCACACTGGATAGTCAGGAGCAGGTGGCGTGAGCTGAAAGTTTCCTGTGATTTTCTCCAATGGAAAGAAACCCATCCAGATGGTGAAAGATAACTCCCACAACCATGTTACATTTTTCGTCAGGATTGAATTTGTGACATAACATAACATCAATGTAGTTTAACACTGTCTTTCATGTAATATATTACAACCCCAAACATTTTTTGGAATGCATCTCAAGCCTGAAATGCAGGAAAGGATATCTATAAACAAATGAAATGAAGGCGAGCAGACAGAAAATGAAATAGCAGTAATTCATACTGCCTGCGATGAAATAAGTCAAAATAAATGGAAGAATCACAGTGTTATTGTATCTTACGTTTTTCTGATTTGGGGTTGTATATAGATGTATAGATCAAGTTTATGAATGAGGCCTCTGCTGGTGAAACTGATCTTATGCTATGATGATTTTGACATTTAAAAAAAATTGTCTCCTTCCACTGACTGTTAGATGTAATTTACATGAATTTTATTGTATTAAAATATCATATTAAGTATTAAAAACAAGAATACAAATCTGTTCGGTTTTTAAATCAAGGTCTATTTGTTGCCAATTACAGCCAGTCTATTATAAGCAAAATTAATACATTTTGAAAGTGTTTTTTTAAATTTTGTCTACCCCATACATAATGTTCAGGCTCACTGTGCACATCTGGTCCAAAACAGTCTTGTTAGATCAGTTGGCCTTTAGAGTCAGAAGGTACACTTTCTCTAGAAGTGAATCTATTCCCCATGTTTTGTGTCTTTCTTCAAGGGCATCTGCAGTCTGCAGCAGCTTAATATCACAAGCTTCACCTGGTGAAGAAAAAGAAGCTCAGCACTTTGATCAGCACTTTCCAAAATATACTCCAAATGTCATTTTGACTTAAAATATTTTCACCAACTTAAGAGTAGGTTAAGAGTAGGTTTCATATAAAATGAGGAAAACTCACCATATACATTTTGTACAAGTTCTTCAGGCACAAAAAAGGGTGGACCTGTTGTATGAAAGCCATTTTGAGTATACTGAAACCATACACAAGTGCTCAGGAGACTTGGGTAGAAAAAAAATCATTAAATATATAAATAAATAAAATAAATAAAATAAAATAAAAAATAATACCATTGAAGAGTTCAGGGTTGTATTCTATTGTGTCCAGTAGGTACCTGCAGTCTTTGTCCATTAAGGACTTGATGAGAGTGCCATACCTTAGTAAGAAAATTAGAGAATAAGCAGTTACGAAATTGATTATAATATTACATTTTATCACTACTTGCATTAACTTGCAAAATGTTTTGAAGAATGTTCTCATTAGTGCATAAGAGTGAGTAGAAATGGCACCAATCTGATACTCTATACTCTGATAGCAACAGAAAATTGTGGACTAGGCACTGAAGGAAAAAGCAGCAAATCATATCTGATTCTCTAATAAATTTAGCCTAAAATAGATCAAAACACTGCTTGTAGCACAACATATCAGAAGAAGTAAAGTAGGTCATATCATTACAGCAGTCGCCTACTATTAATGTAAGAACAGCGCTTGCAAGTATTATAGTAGAACTGAATATTAAAAAAAAAATCTTGTGAAAAAGATCAAGTGAATAAAAAAAGTTTTGGATAAGAGATGCTGTTTGGTATATATTTATTTAGAAATGTGTAGTAGAAAGGCTATGCAAGGTTTACATATAATGGTTTACTCAAATCAGAAAAAGTGAAAACGGTTTGGAAAATGCAAATTTAAAAAAAGTGTTTTTATACATTGGGACAATATGAGACCAATATATTTTATCCGGCCAACTTAATTTAATTTGTTAATATACATCAATTCCTGCATTTCAGACATGCAATACATTTAAAAGGGAATTTGGACAGGGGGAAATTTTGAGCAAGAACTGAGGTAAAAAAAAAAAATTAATTGAAATGATGCAATTTCAAACAGTTGATGTCAACAGGTGATTGTTATCATGGTTTGGTACAAAAACAGTATCCACAAATGGCTGAGTCATTGAGAAGCAAAGATGGGAAGTGGATCTCCAGTTCATAAACAAATGTGTGAGAAAATTATTGAAATTTTTAAAAATGTTCCTCAAAGAACAATTGGAAGTACATAATATCATTAAACAATTCAAGGAATCTGATAGAATTTCAGTGTGTAAACACTGAATACCCTTGATCTCCCATCACTCAGCTGGCACTGCATAAAAAAATAATAATTCATCAGTATAAAAATAAACACATGGCCAAGGTATTATTTTGGCAAACATTGGTCAAGCACTACAACATGAAGTTACATTTTCAAATGCAAAAAGACATGGTACATACAGTGGGTCCAGAAAGTATTCAAACCCCTTGAACTTCTTCACATTTTGTCACCTTACAACCACAAACGTAAATGTATTTTATTGAGATTTTAAATGATAGACCAACACAACATACCACATAATTGTGAAGTGGAATGAAAATGATACATGGTTTTAAACATTGTATTCAAATAAAAATCTTAAAAGTGTGGCATTCAAAAGTATTCAACCCCTGTACTCTGATACCTCTAAACCTCAATTATTGAATCTAAAACTCAATTACCTTCAGAAGTCACTTAATTAGTTAATAGAGTCCAGCTGTGTGTAATTTAGTCTCAGTATAAATACACTTGTTCTGTGAAGGCCTCAGTGGTTTGTTAGAGAACACTATTGAATTGAACTGCAAACCTACCAAGACATGGCCGTCCACCTAAACTGACAGATCGAGTAAGGAGAGCACTGGTCAGAGACGCAGCCAAGAGGCCCATGGTCACTCTGGAGAAGCTGCAGAAATCCACAGCTCAGGTGGTAGAATCTGTACACAAGACAACTATAAGTCTGCACCCCACAAATCTGGCCTTTATGAAAGAGTGGCAAGAAGAAAACTATTGTTGAAAAAAAACCATAATAAGTGCTGTTTACAGTTTGCCAGAAGCCATGTAAGCTTGTAAACAGCACTTCTTACGTCTTTCTTTCAACAAAAGTTTTCTTCATACTTCTGAACATCACACTTAAGATTTTTATTTAATTAAAATTTTTAAAACCATGTATCATTTTCATTCCACTTCACAATTATGTGGTACGTTGTGTTGGTCTATCATTTAAAATCTCAATAAAATACATTTACGTTTGTTGTTGTAAGGTGACAAAATGTGAAAAAGTTCAAGGGGTATGAATACTTTCTGGACCCACTGTAAATAACAGAGGCATGGCTGTGAAAGAAGCGGGTATTGCTACTGGCCTGTCTGCAGTCTTGACCTGTCTCTGATTGAAAACGTGAAGTATTTTTAAATGGAAAGTGTGACAACAACCCCATTTTGTTGCTCACCTTAGGAGCAATAGGACAAAATAACATCTAAAACACATAATTGCTTGATCTTCTTTGTGCCAAAATATCTTTTAAGTGTTGTGAGAAAGAATGGCAACATTACAAAGTGAGAAATGCTTTACCTGCCCAACTTTTTTTGGAATGTGTTGCAGGCCTGTATATTAACAAATTAAATGAAGTTGACCAGACAAAACATGAAATGTATTTGTTACCTACTGTCTGCAATAAAATCTAAATCAAAATAAATGTAATAAATAATTTTTCCCCCCATTTTCCATACTGTCCCAATGTTGTCTGATCTGGGTTTCTGGTAACTGGACTGGTCAGTGATGGCCTTAATTTTAAAGCTTATTTTTAAGATTAGCAGTTTTAAAAATTACTATTAGATCTGGATCAATACTGAAAAAAACAACAACAGAAAAGTAGTATTGCTAAGTCTACTGTAATAGTGATACATCACTTACTTTTGCCTGTCACATGGGTTTATAGCCACTAGAGAACCTCTATCCCAAATTCCTCCAAACTGACCCTCTATAGAACTGCATATAGAGAGACAGAAAGTCAAGTTAATAGTCTCAGACATTATTTCCACCTATAACTTGATGCTACAAGCTGTACCTGGAAAACTTGTATAAATCACACTGGTAAATGGAGATCTTTCTGTCAGAACTCTGTGAACAGAGAAAGTGCATTAGCTGAGCAAGCATGACTCATAACTCAGAGAAGAATAACTGTGACTTACTTACATCATAATTCAATTTTAATTTACTGTGGGTATTTTAGTTGATTAAAATGCTAACCACTGTTCCATAAAAGCAACAACAACCAGTGGTGCAGAAATTAAAACTGCACAGTAAGTATCTCTTTTGCATAGTTTGTCAAGTTTGGTTTTGTAAAAGTGCCTGGTCCCCTTTTAAAAATTGTCAAGTATACTACTGCCTCCCCTTCTGCTAAAAAGAAGCAGCAGATGCAACCATCAGCATACTTTACAACAAGATGATGTAACCAAGCTGAATTAAGTTTCATCAGTACCACACAAAATGCTTAACATTCAGGATGAAATGTCCAATCAAGGTCCACCTTTCTGTTCTTAGGGCAGATGTAAGTGAACTAGATGCAGCATTCATACACACAATCCATTTCAAAATTCTACATTAAATTGGTATTTGATTGATTTTTCCAACCATAAACTGGGAAAAGAAAGGACACAAAGAAAAGGTATGAAAACGATAATTTGCACAACAGTCCGGAAAGAAGAGAGGTTAGTGAAAAGCTGTTATGAACTGAACAGATGAGATGAAGGTGTTTGTCAACCTGGCATGGGAATTGAAACTGGCCGATTTTCAATCTTTACTATGAAGCATCCACCAAAATGTGGAACCATACAGAGAAAGTTGAATTTGTCTTGGAAGATGACTGAAGGAATGATGCATGAAAGTGACAGAACTGCTAATTTTTTTACACATGAAGTCAATGATAAGGTGATATTTAAAATGGCATCTTATTCTGAGACAAAAGCTAAGGATTCTTTTTGTTAAATCTGAAGTATTCCATTTACATTTTCTAAGCCCTGATTACTGAATGTTTTCTAAATACATGACATTTTGGAGATCATAGCAACAATTCTAATAAAATACATTTCAAATTCTGAATCAACAAAATCTGAAAACCGCTCAATGAATACCTTAAACACTTTTGCTCCAGGTATAGCTGGCACTGGCTCTTCTTCATATTGTAGACCTTGATCTTTGAAGAACTGCTTTATCCCTGTCTCTGAAATCTCCACTCCCACAATCACGTGACCCATGTCAGCCAGCCTGAAAAACAATTTCAAAAACAGACGTCACAAAAATGGACATTAACTGTTATATGCAAATGTAATTACAACACAAAGAAAAATCATCACCTACCATTTCATATCTACGGCCTTACCACAGAGAGGGAAGAAAAACCGGACTTGCTGTCGTCCACACAAAACTTTGTCTATATGGTTCTTCAGCATACTGAGAAAAGAGGACAGAGGGCAGCACGCCAAAATAAATGCTTAAGTACATGTGAGAAGCAAATTCTGAAGCAGTTATGATAAACAACAGGCATATAGGCCAATGTTAACCTTTATTGCACTTGCATGCAATTCAGCCATGAACCCTTTGATGGCAGGTTAGTGTGTCTCAGGCCTTGAGTCTTCTGCTAAACGTCTGCACATGCCTTTGGTCTCAACTTTAAAAATGAGAGCTGTCAGAAATATTTAATTAGGCTCAACTGCTATGCAAAAACAAAATAAAACAAAAAAACCCCATTAATTTCTCAATGAGCCGTCAATGCTGACGAATAATGTATAATTAAATTGTTCCTACCGATTTCTCTTACAACAGTGCCTTATACATTCAACAATTTATAAGCTTTTTTTCCACAAGGACCAGTATTACAGACATGCATTTAGCTTTAATCTCAAGACTAAATTGCAATGCCAGTAGAATTTGACGATTAAAAGTACCACTTATTCTAGCCACAGGCTTATTCTTGGTCTAGAAATCTAAAGTACAAAAATATTTTGTAGATTTAAAAAAGGATATTCATGATCAGTTTAGTTCCATTTTACTGTCTAATTTAAAAATATTTTTTGACTAAATGTAAAATAATCAACTGATTTCTAATACAATAATTAGTGACAGCCCTATGTAAGTAATATATTGAGAATGAATTCAGCCCCTTGTCTAAAGAACAAAACAAACAACAAAGAAACAAAACAAATGCAGAACACTAGTCAAAATGAGTTCAAAAGTTGCTATCAAGCTGAGGTTTGCACTGCAGGGTTAATTATTCATGACAGTTTATTGTAGATGTAATGATTAAAAACCAGAGCTGGCACTCACCTGTGAACATGAGCCTGGTGGAAGCCAGTCCTTCCTTCATTCCATCTCTGCTCCCACTCTCCTAGTGCCAGCACTCGATCAGCCTGGGATGCCATCAGACTGGCCTGTGTCTTCTTCAACTTGTTAGCAGAATAGCAGGCTGAAACTGAAAAGTGAAAAGAATTAGTCTGCAAAATTAAACTCAAAACTACAATATTGATTAAAGGTTAGAAATAAGTGTCCCTCTACATGATAAGAAGAAGTCTTAGGAAGACCACTAGTACAATAACTGTGCATTAGGTCATGGGCCATTAGAGTTACTTATATAATACTGTACAGTATCCATCCATCATCTCACCCACTTAATCCTTATCAGGGTGGCGGTTAGTCCCCTACCCCCTTACTGGGCGCAGGGCATGGCATTACACTATCCCAACTAAGCCCAGGATCGGGCTACTGTACAGTATGCTTTAGGGAAAATGACATGGAACACGTGACAGCCTACCAGCTTGTCCCAGCAGTATGACACTGCACATTTTTAGCATAGCTTATAATAAAGTGAATGTAGTTCTCTTGAAGTACACCCAAAAACTCTGGTACATAGCAGCACACAGTAATTGCACCAATATACAAAAGAAGTGCAAGTAAATATTTCAAAAGTACTGTTGGGGTATGACAATTACACTTGAAAAGTATAAAACATAAGTTTAGTCCCATGTTTAATGCCTCTAAAATCAACCAATAGTCATATGAATGGGCCCATTCTATGTAAGTTGGTGTTCAGGAGTGAAAATTAACGTTGTTTGCTTTCAAGCAAGTTCTGAGTTCTCAATATAAACATTTCTACTATCGAAAGAAACAGAACCATGTTCTTACCTCAGCAGTTCTGTTTTCCTGTGGAACACAGGCTGTAGTTTATACAGAGAGGAAAGAGGAAGAACAGGCTGGCTTAGTGGGCGGAGTCATCAAAACCATAAGCTGGTTTTCTTGTCAATCATGAACTGATGACGCCCACTTTTCTGAAGCGAATGGTAATTTTTAATGCAATAAAAACAAACATTCAATAAAAAAAATAATTATAATGATTAGATTCATTGCATTAATTCATTTGTTACATATTTCTATTGATTTACTTTAGAAACAATTGTGGGCTTTTTGGTTAATTTGGATTCAGGTAAATTTGAGGATTACTATTTTAGTTTTTTTTTCTCCACACTACTAAAATTATTGTTCTAAAATTGCTGTATTGTTTTTGTATAATAAAAATGGAATTATTCTAAAAATACTATTTATATATAAAAACAATTATTTATTTACGAGTTACACTATTATAATATAGTAATATTTATATAACCACAATGCATCAACAATACGAAACACTATGACTATAAAGTTTTATATGGTTGTACACTCGCACTCTCATTAGAATTTTCAGACCTCTGTGACCTGATTGGCTGTTGCTAAGAGGCGTTCAATGTAAACAAAGTCTGATGTATCTTTGTCACTGAGAAGATGCCAAAACTAGTCAATGAAACGGTGAGAATGTGAACTTTTGCAGATATAAAAAAGTTTTATAGTAACTAGTAAAAGTAACTGCGTTCGAATTGTGATTTTTACAAGATAGATTAGAACTGAAAATAGCGTGTGGGTGTATATAGCTTGCTAGGCCTCTCAGAGCTTTCCGTTTCAGAAAGTCATGTAGTTAGGCTGGTTAAAAATGTCCCATTTCATCTGGTGTGTTGTGTTTGATAGGTGAATTTACCTCCTCCTGGAAGATGGATTTGGAATGATGAATCTAAAACCCTCGAGTTCAGCTGGTAAACATCTAAGAGATTTATAGGTCACTCCTTTTAACATGTTGATTTTTGTCATACGTTTGAACCACAATGTAAATCTTGCAAATATTATTACCACCATTTCTGAAGACTTTGTTAGATAATTATTTTTTCAGTTTCAGTACATCTGTGGAGAGTAAAGAAAAGAGAAAAAAGTTAAAATCAACATACCAAGAGTCATTTAGGAAGCATCTAGAAAGGTAAATCAGTCTTTTTCTTCACTTAGACTGAACTGCTGCAGTATCTTAACCCTTAAACAGTCAGGAGTGGGAAAACAAAAAGTAAAAAATATATACCTCAAATAGACTTAACTAACATACATCCAAAGAAATTTTTGATATATGTTATGCAATTTGTATCTCTCAGGATACATTGGCTTATTAAGGTACAAAAAAGTAAAAATCATACATTTGTTTTGTTTTGTTTAACAATTAACTCAAATATAAATAATGAGATTTTATATTCTCCTCTTTTATAACGTGCCATGCACATTTATTCTGTTTTTGTTTTAAATTATACAAAGTGCATTAAAAAAATGAGTGAATAGCAACTTTGTATCAAGGTTACTAAAAACAGATTAAAATTTGTTCAATGCTAACACGATTGAGTGAAAACATTTACATATGTTCACTACAGGATGTAAAAGTTAATGTATCTGGTTGTGCACTTTGCCTGTTTATATTGTAATATTGCTACAAAATTTAAAGAGAGATGTCAGAACAGTGGTAGGAATTTTTAAAACATGTGGGAAAGAAAATATCTCTGAACTCTGAATGCAAGAAGAGACAATTAATTATACAGTGAACACATATTTAGACCATTGAATTGTTTATTTATCCATTTGTTGTCCTAATGAGTCAACAGTTGGTGTTCTAGTTGTTGTTGTTGTTCAATAAATTAAGAATCAGAATGACATTATCTTTCCAAATTGGTGATTGTATGCTAGGAGCGTAATGTGAATAACAGATTTACAAATGTGTAAGCTAACTGTGGCTTTATTATGAAAGGATCTCACAGAGCAATCCATCAGCCAGAGGAGGGCACTGTGGTCTGAAGAAAACTGTGGGACCTGCTGAGCTCAATGCCTACAAGTCTGCTATTAAACGTTCACAGGGGGACTCAGTTTCCATCGAGCACATTAAACGCAAGTGTCACATAATCTCTTGCTTGTGTAGGCCAATACTGAACCAGCAAATAATCACGAGTCACTATATTTTGTGCTGATTCCTTCATCTATACAATAACTGATGACGAGTTGGTAATGTGATGATGGTAATCTTTATGTTACAGACGTGGCAGTCACATTAGTGCAGGAAAATGAAGCACTGCCTATTCCTCTTTGCTTTCTGGCAGTGATCAAGTAAGCTTTTTCCAATCTGCAATATTCTACTAATATCTAGTGAGCATAACATATTCATAACTTTATATTACAAGCAGCTGTACTGATGGATAAATGGTTTTGAGTGCAGGAGTAGAGAGATGGACAACTTTCTGGCCAGTCTTCTACTGTACCTGTCCTACCACTTGAAGCGGAAAGCTCTAGACAAGCAGCCCAAGCCCCTCATGGCGTGAGTCTGAAGTTAGGGATTAAGCTCTATGTAACAGCAGAATGTGTTTGAAGGGATTATGCATAATCTCACAGCTTCTACGGTCTACTGGCGTACATTTTTCTATTTTTGCTGATACCGCATAAGCATGAGAGAGAGACCCTGAATATGAACAGTGAACTGCATACTTTCAGGGAAAATATTAACCCTTAGTAGTTGAGAGTTATTATGTATGTTTAACTATTGTAATGTAATGATATAAATATTATTTTAATTACATCATAGGTTGAAGACAGATGTGTGCACATCTGGCTTTTGAATGAATAATTTTTCTCTCTACAAGACCAGACTATATGCATGACAATAACTTTTCATTAGATTTAAATCTAAATAATAAAACATTTGTTATTTACAGAATATAGTATTGATTGAAATAAATTACAATTATGACAAAATTTCTCTGTTTTAGTGAGCTATGAATCAGAAATAATCCATATTACCATATTTTGTGTTGTTGTTTTGGTTGGCAATTACTTGTGACTTGTAACATGAATTTGCCTGACATTTATCCAAATTATTCAAATATATTCTACTTGAATACAGAGTAAATATCACTGCTTATGCAGTTAATGAAGGACAATAATGGCTACACTATGTGCTGACTGAAAACCTGATACGGCTGTGTCTTCATTACAGAAGCAACTCATTAAAAAGAAGTCTAAGCCATAGCAGTTCTAGCAGTGACCTGACCCACTGCACTGGTGATGGCTAATTGCAAATCTGGATTAGTTAACAGCATGATCATCTTTCTTTCGGCTGTCTCAGGGAGCAGAGTGTGACAGAGAGGCAGGTGATGGCAGAGACAAGTGTTAAAGTGGAGCTGAGCAAGAAGCACCTGGCCTTCTGTTACTCCAGTCTGGTGTTGGGGCTGGGCCTGTCTCAACATCATCACATGGCATGCGGCAGGTCAGTTCCAGCCATGAATGCCCAGCCTATCACTGTCCATTTAAAGAAAAAATCAGCTGTGGTTTAGTTGTAAAGCTCCAGGTGGTAAATACTGTATGTGCTGGTAAATTAGACCAGTAATGAAAAGAATTGTCAAAGGCTTGGGTAAAGAAATATCAGATGTATGGTTCTGTTGTACCATTCTGACACATTGCTGAGGAGTTATGCAGACACTGTCTCTCAATAGACATTCATAATGAACATTATAAACACAGTTTATCCAATTCTTCAGTTAAGACTTTGTTCATATGATTTTCATGCTAATGTTCATGTAAACCCTACATTCACATGATGAAAATAATATTTCTGAAACACTGAAAGTAATATTTAATTGTGGTGTATACATACACATACCTAGTGAATCACCAAAAATTATAATATTGTGGAAAAGTTCAGTACTGTCCTGGGCTTAGCTAGGATACACAGTAAATATGCCAGTGTTAAATCAACACTACTAGAGTTAAATTAACACTGAGAGTGTCAAAATATAACACTCTCAGTGTTAATTTAACTCTAATAGTGTTGATTTAACACTGGCATATTTACTGTGTAGTGTATAATGACCTGCCTTGTACCAAGATCAGGATTAGGCAGAAGACAATAGCTGGATACTGTAGATGGAAAGGTTAATTTGTATTTAAATAAAAAAAGATAAATTGTGGTATATTTTATTTTCATTTAACATAAATTTCACAATTCAAGTCTTTGTGTTTTAATGTTGATGCATAGTAATCAAACTATTGAAAATGACAATAATAAAGTGAGATTCTGGATAGCTTTTCATGAGCTATAAACCACACTGATCAACATTACAACAAATGGTTTGAAATGTCATTTAACATGCAATGAATATAAAATATGACCATTTACCTTTTTGAATGAAATGTTTTTAGATATAAATATATGGTACAAGTATGCAAATACACTAAATAAAAATATAAACACAACACTCTTTTTCTCCCATTTTTCATGAGCTCAAACTTTCAAAGATCTAAGACTTTTTCTATGTACACAAAAGGCCATGCCACAGATGTTGTAAGTTTTGAGGGAGCATGCAACTGGTATGCTAACCGCAGGAATGTCCACCAGAGCTGTTGCACATGAATTGAATGTTCAATTCTCTACCATAAGCCATTTCCAAAGGTGTTTCAGAGAATTTGGCAGTATATCCAATTGGCCTCACATTTGCAGACCACATGTAACCACACTAGCCCAGGACCTCCACATACATCTTCACCTTCAAGATCGTCTGAGACCAGCCACCTGGACAGCTGCTGCAACAGTCGGTTTTCATGACCAAAGAATTTCTGAACAAACTGTCAAAAATTGTCTCAAGGAAGCTCTTCTGCATGCTTGTTGTCCTCATTGGGGTCTCCACCTGACTGCAGTTTGTCGTCGTAACTTGCTTGAGTGGGCAAGTGCTCACATTCAATGGCATATGGCAGAGGAGAGGTGTTCTCTTCACGGATGAATTTCGGTTTTCAGCGTACAGGGCAGATGGCAGACTGTGTGTGGGAGGGCGGTTTGGTGTTTTCAACATTGTGAATCGAGTGGCCCATGGTGGTGGTGGATTAGAACACCTCTTCAACATGCCCTACACAAAAAAAGTCTTAGATCTTACAGAGCAGCTCATGAAAAATGGAGCAAAAACAAAAGTGTTGTGTTTATATTTTTGTTCAGTGTATATTGCTGTGTTTATATGCTTGAAAGGGCTGAAATGAATCTGTTCTGATAAAAAACTTATAAATAAACATAACAGCTTTGGTATTCTGTCCATGTCTGGTGGTTAATTGAGGCTGTATAGTGATGTAATGTATTGTGATTTATGTCCACAGGAGCAGGGTGTCCTCCATTTACAGAGACAGGCAGTTGTATGAGGTTGGTGAAAATAAGCAAATGTTCTGTATTTGTTCAAAGTTATTTTGGCAAAATATTTACTGAGACAAGCTAACAATTGAAGCTCTCACTGTATTGGCTGCATAACTTACATATTTAGTAGTAGTTACTAAATAATTATATTTTCTTAATTTAATAGTAATTTCTCTCTATACTGTGTGGAGGTTATTATTTTCCCAGACACTGTTAAATTTCCCATTTAAGAAATGCCCACAAGTTCTCAATTGGGTTCAGGTCTGGTGAGGAAGGGGGCCACGTCATATATTTTTCATCTTTAATGCCTTTACTGGCCAGCCATGCAGAGGTGTACTTGGATGCATGTGATGGAGCATTGTCCTGCATAAAAATCATTGTCTTTTTGAAAGATGTAGACTTCTTCCTGTACCATTTCTTAAAGAAAAGTGTCTTCTAAAAACTGGCAGTAGGCTTGGGACTTGATTTTAAGCCCATCTCCAACCCGAAAAGGACTGACCAGGTCATCTTTAATGATACCAGCCCGAAGTGGAGCTCTGTGCCCATTACTGATCCAGCCACGGGCCCATGGTCCATCAAGAGTCACTCTCATTTCATCAGTCCATAAAACCTTTGAAAAATCTGTCTTCAGATATTTCTTGGACCAGTCTAGACGCTTCAGCTTATGTGTCTTGTTCAGTGGTGGTCGGGTTTCAGCCTTTCTTACCTTCGCCATGTCTCTGAGCACTGAACATCTTGTACTTCTTGGTACTCCAGGAAGATTACAGTTCTGGAACATGACAGAACTGGAAGATAATGGGTTCCTGGTAGCTTCATGCTTGATTCTTCTCAAATCCCTGGCAGTTAATTTACGTGTTTTTTTCTCAACACGTTTCTTGCGAACCTGTTGACTATTTGCAACAAAACGTTTGATGGTTCTGTGATCACACCCAAATAAATGAGAAATTTCAAAAGTGCTGCATCCCTCTGAGAGACTTTTGGTAATTTTTGACTTTTCAGAGTCAGTTAAATCTCTTTTTTGGCCCATTTTGCCTAAAGAAAAAAGCTGCCAAATAATTGTGCACACCTTGAAATAGGGTGTTGATCTCCTTAAGCCACACCCTCCCTCATTACACAGACACACATCACCTGCTATGCTCCATTAAGCATTCAAGTTTAGACACCTTGGAGTTACAAAATATGCCTCAAAATGATAATACGGTTAAAATACTCACTTGCCTAATAACACAGTGTATGTTGTAAGTAAGGGATTTTCTGATGTAGAGTTCTTTGCCTCTGCCTCGTACATTAATTTTATATAATATAAAACCTTGAGTAATGTATTTTCACTTATACTTAGTTTGCCACACATTTACAGGGCTACATCAAAAAAATGAGAACATTGAGTTAATGAAGTTAATAGGTGTTCATAATTTAATTCAAAAAGGTAAACTCTCATATTGGTTACACATAAAGTGATATACAGTATCGATCAAAAAATGTAGAATGTTTTAGTAAGTTTCTGGTATGTGCCTAGTTGGTCAGCGGTTCATCCTACAGCAAGATAATGACCAAAAATAAAAGTCCAAGCTCTACCAGAACTACCTCAGGAAAAAACAACAAGATGGTCAGCTTGAAAACATGGAGTAGCAGCACAGTCTCCAGACTTAAACCCCATCCAGCTGATTTGGGATGAACTGGACAGAAGAGTGAAAGCAAAGCAAACCTACAAGAGCCAACATTTATGTGACGTTCTGCAGCAGATTTGTGAACAACTGTCTGAAGAATGTTTGATATCTTTTGTAGAAAGAATTCCACAATTGTGTTTTTAATACAGTACACAAGTGAGTCCAAAGCTTAGATACATTTTAGTTTATAAGTTCATTAAATGATTTCTTATTTAAGTCCTACGCTTTCATTTGAGAGTGTAATGAGACAATCAACTGAATCACCTTCAATAAAAATTTGGATTTTTTTTTTTACTTTTGACCGTTAGTGTATATCAAGTTTTTTTATTTTAAGGTTGATCAGATTGATTTATAGCTCATAAAAATCCAATATCTAGAATCTCAAATTATTATAATATTTCATTTTGAGAAAATTACTATTCAAGCAGTATCAATATTAAATTAAAAAATCTTGAAAAATATACCTTTATATATAAAAAATTATATATAAAAAAAAATTGACAGTTTAACTTTTTGAATTAATTAATGAGCAACAATGATCTTTATCACAATATTCTAATTTTTGCAGATGCACTGCTAATCATATGTTGTATTTATGATAAGAAAACTTGAAGAGTAATCTAAAATGATTAGTCATGAACAGTGATAATGTCAGGTAGGCCTGCCTATGCTTGGTTATAATAGATACTGTTCAGTTTCCTGCCAACAGCTAGTAAACGGTCTTCATGTTTGGTCTTCCATACACATTGATGGTGAAACTGAATAATAAAATTGAAAGGTAATTTCAGGACTAGTATCTTTCTAAGAAGGGCCATTATCTTTTAAAGTTTTCAGAACACTGATATAAAACATAAACTTTTTTTTAACCTGGTCTACTTCATAAGTGTCCACTTAAACAGTACCACCAAAAAATCAGAAAAGAGTACTTCTCATCTCTGGGGTATAATAAAGAATAATAATGCACTCATTTTAATTTACTCAGTTTCTTACCATATAAAACATCTTATGAAGGTGTCTTATAAAATAATCTTCTTATGCATTTCTGTGCCAGTGCCTGTACAGCTTTTTCAGCTATGTGGCTTGGGTTACCTTTGGAAGGCAGGATCTGAAGGGTATTCAGACTGAGATTGGTCACTTGTTCCACTCAGACACATTTAATCCTGCTCTGCGGGTTCAAGAGGAGGAGCCAGAGCAGGAAGAGGAGGATCAAGAGGTCAGCCAGAGTCAGCCTGATTCTGAGGAGCCCAGACAAACTGCCCCAGCCACAAACAGGTCTGAACTACATAACATACCAAAACAAACTCAACAGAACTCTGAAGAGAAGAAAGTGTAATTTTATGTAATAAAGTTGTTGAGGTTATCTTGCTGAAATCTCTGGCACAAGGATAGTAAGTAGTACAAAGTAGATAATCCCACAGAAAATAGTAGTCATGAACAGTTAAAGACTATTTCCTCGCCCCAGTTCACTCTCTAAAATGTTTGGAGATGCTTTAAGTTTACGATTTTCAGTGGAAAGGATTTAGTTTTCAGTTACTGTCCTAAAACTGATCCGCTCACAAGGATAATTTAAATTCTAATGATGAGCATTAGCTTATAGCTGGATAACAAAAGCCAGATACATAATTGACACATCAATAGATGTTTCTACACTCTTAAAAGTAAAAAAAAAAGTTATTTGTAGTTACACCATTAACGCAAATAGTTTTGATTCCCTACAGAACCTTTTAATGGATGCTTCCTTTAAAAAAAACTAAGAATGTATTGCCAGACCATGAAACTGTTGGTGTTTTGAAATGTACTGTTACTACTTTGCTATTGCAAAACGTGCGCCATGTAACAAGGTAATATGACCGAGCACTGAGTGACATGCATTAAACATTTTAAGATACTACTGTATGTGTATTAATACTGTATGTATTATTCCCCAGAGACATGAAGAATGTGTACTCTGTCCTGATTGGCTGGCATTATTTCAGTATAAAGTGACACCTGTGAAATAGATCTATTTTAAAAAGTTCTGTTCTATATCCAATCTTTGGACATTTTGCATAGCAGTCATCAGAATCAAGCAACTAGTATACCCTTCTATTAATAATAGAAGATGCAGAGGCAAAGAAGTTTCCTCCATGTTTTTGTGTAACCTTGTATTTTGGGGTTTCCTTTACATAATCACTATAGTTATCATTGCTGTTGAAACAAGACTCTGCTTGATGTTTATTAATGTTGTGTTGGTTCCACTCATCTTGTCTTATCTCCAGACTTTTACATTTAATTTATTTATTAAAACATTATGAGAAGATACAAATCTACTGGATGAATGTAGTGAACTTTAAAGGTAATCAATTGGACCTTAAGGACCATGTTGTTCATTTAAGAAAGCATTTATATTGTTTGCACCTTGGGGGACAAAAATGTACTTCTACAGTGCCTTATTTCTGAGAGTGTATCATAGTTGGGTGTGTTTTTCTAGTTATTCCACTAGTTTCCACTTATGTGCTGGAAAGGCAACCTCCTCATGTATATTGCCTGCTCTGGAGAGCTTAATTTGTGCAATGATTTATACCTTTATGGCTTACTCTGTTGTCAGTAACAATCAGTCACTGTCTCCTGACCCCTGACCTAGGAAGTCTCAGTGGCGACCAGCCCGGAGCAGTATTCTGACCCAGCGTTCGCCCCTCATCGTGTCCCTACTCCCTTCTCCAAAGGAAAAAGCCCGCCATCTGTTCCAGAGGTCCTACGGCCACAAGCAGCAGCCTGCTAAACACAGAGATACTGAGATTCTAATGGAGGAGCTCAGCCAACAGTTAGCTTCTCCCAGGTGATAAATATGTAAATGGTTACATTTTTTATATCTCTTTTCATATATATATATCATTTTATTGTTTCAGTATTTTTCCCTTTACTGTTATATCCCATTCCTCAGCTTTGGTATACTGGGAAAACCACTCTGCCAGTTCAGCTACACCACACTTATGCCTCATACAGGAAAGGATGAGGACGAAGAAGGCGATATCGATAACAACAGTGATGTAAATGAAGGTGAAAATCATCATCTTGGTGCACATTCCAGGGCCAGCAAGACCTCCTTCATGAGATCTACCACAGCACGCAAACGTAGCAGCCTTAGTCGAGGCAATGCTGTTACTTCCAGAGCCACTACAGAGGCACTGTCCTCAGACACAGAATGACCATTACTTTTCTATGTTTGTGCACCTGTGTCCACACTGAACTGCTGATTAGTCGCAGTGAATGTACTTGATTCATGTATATCATTTATATCCACATTAAAAATTTCAATTCAGCATTAAGTCAACTGAAGTCCAGAATTCTGTTGGTGCAGTATATTTTATTCATTTGAATTTGTATACTTATCAAACACATTGAGTTCATTACTTTCCAGTGTGGTTTTAAAAACAGTAATGAAGAAAATATTTGAGTGCACTTGCCTTTTCTGTCTTTTCATTTTGGACTAACCAGTTCCACTTAGTTCATTATCTGATACTTCACATACCAGGGTTCGCATTTTATAAAATGAAATCTCTATTAAATATTAATCAAGGGGCACTGCCACTGAGTGGTGCTGTTATACAGTGTTATTAAAACCATACTTATGCAGATCAACAGATATGAGGTGTACATTAAACGCCCTATCATTAAATAATCATTTGTTTTGCAAATGTCTGACATTTTTGCTTT
The DNA here is from genome assembly GCA_036984385.1 of Crenuchus spilurus. NCBI lineage: Eukaryota > Metazoa > Chordata > Actinopteri > Characiformes > Crenuchidae > Crenuchus > Crenuchus spilurus. The sequence goes on from BRDA01007225.1 coordinate 86,890, forward strand.
AACCCATGTGGCAGATGTGACAGCAGATGTTGGTGCCAGTTTATATGTTGGCAGCCTTCAAGTGTGTAACTGAGAATAGCAGAAGGAGCTTTGCCATCACCCTAATTGGCTGGGTAATCTGGGACGCTGTAGCCAGTAATCTGGGTCTGGATAAGCCTACTGAAGAGTGGAGTGAAGTGTGTGTGTGTGTGTGTGAGTGTGTTCAGAGTAGGCAGGTGTGACATGGTTTCTGAATGTAGGAATCATATTCTCAAGTAGCAGAACAATATAGAGGTCAATTGAAAATAACACAGCATAATCAATGATGTGTTGTTTTATTTACTTTAGTATACAGCCAACAATTTCTCAGATGATGCTGAAAAGATAAATGAGACAAAAATATTACAACTGTAGAGCTGTTGTAATGCTGTTTTTGGTGTAGTGACCGTTTCCTTGATCCTTCATTACGTTTCCTCTTTTGTCCATTAGGGGGCGACATTGCACATTGTACAGATGAAGAAACGGAAACTACATTACAATGTAATATTGTAAAAATGTTGCATTTATACTGAATTTTAAAGGAAATGCTACGTTTAGGAAAATCCTTTAAGGAAAGAAAGAGTCACAGTATTGTCTTTGAATATTTTGAGTACAAATGAAGTCATGAATACAGCTTATACGAGAGCACTGCTGAGGTAAAATGTGTGAAATACATTTAGAATTATATAAAAACCTGGCAGCAAATCTTAGAGAGAGGAAATAGAAACCGGTGTTAACTCCACGCCATACTCCCCTTCTCTCTATGACGATGAGCCCATATGGTCGCTGTATCTGTCAATCATTGGCCAGGCTCTCCCTCCTTTGACCTGTATTTGTGCTCAGCGGCGCGGTTGGCACTTTAGAGTCAGTCGCTGTAAACGCGTGGACGCGGCAGACTCGTAACCGGGACGAAAAGACAGAGTAAAGATCAGGATTATTTAAAGTCGCAGCGCTCCGGATTCGAGGTAAACGTGTTTGAAAAAAAAAGAAGAAACCCATGAGCAGGAAAAAAGTGCGCGGAGGACTAGAGGACTAGTGCACCGAGAAAGCAACAGGGCTCGCGCTCCTGAGTCAGAGGGCCGGAGAGAAAACACAAGAGTTGCTCACAAGTGGAAGATCGTTTTTTATTCGTTCTTTTTTTCTCTCTCCTGCACGTTCGCGCGAGGAATTATGCGGAACATTTGGATGCTATTGACGCTCGGCTTGACTGCCGTTCTGTCGGGAGAGAGGGTGAGTTTGAGCGTTGAGGTGCTCTTCTTTGCTCTGGGGTAGAGGAGCTGCTGTAGGAGCTGCTGGGAAACTCTTCAAACGATGCCTTCCATGTTGGGCTGCACTCTAACCCGTCCTAGTTCACTTACACCCACAATGACAACTTTGTAAGCTTTAGTAGGTAAACTAACAAGCTTGGATTCGTTTTTCAGACGTGTGTTTTTAGCATTTTACAGCGTGTAAACATCCAGACAGCAGCAGAAGTGAGTTTCTGAGTGCTGTAGGGCTTTACAGACACTAAGGTCTGTTACATGATAACAATTCATTTGTACCTGTAGCTGTGATTATAGTCAGACCTTTAATAAGCCTGAAATATTCTTGTGAATCTCGTTTTATGAATTTTACTTAATTTTCCTTCACGTAAAGCTCTTATGGAGAGGAAGATCTTCCATCCAGACCAAGCAGATGATTAAGTTTACGATTTGTGAAGGGTTTTAGTGCTTTTTCACGTTTAAAGACTAAACAAGCAGCAGACAGACATCTTTATTTTCCAACACAACATGACATCTGCCTGGAAAATCACAGATTATCTTACACACACGACTAAAATGATCTGAGATTGCTAAAAACAGAAGTTCAGTCTGTAATTTTCTCAGGAAGAGGGGAAAAACTCAAACCTCGTGCACTCAGATGTAAATAAAATCACAGATGACCTGCAAAAGACAAACTGACCTTAGGAACGGATGTAAATCGAATCCAATCCGAATAAGGCTGCAATGTAAACACTCCCGTTTACATTCACAACCTGGAACAACTTCACAAAACGCTAGCAAACGTTCGTTTAGGCTAAACAAGAACGTTTAGGCTAAAACACATTAAAGAAGCCACACTCTTAAAAGAGGTGGTTCTTCAAGGGTTCTTTAGTAAAGAAAATTAACACATGATGATAGAGTTCTTTAGATTGATGAGGAATGTGCTGTAGATGGTTCTATATAGAAATCTTATGAAAATGGTTCTATACAGCATGTAAACGGTTTCACTATTATTACAAGCTTGACATATAGCAGAACCCTTTTTGGGGCTATATAGAACCATTTTCAACAAAGTTCTATATAGAACCATCTACAGCACATTCCTCATCAGTATGAAAAACCCTTTCACCATGCAAATCAGCCTTTATCCATGTTCTTTGAGTGTGTTTGGTTCTGTGTAGAACCATTTTCTTTACAAGAGAGCCCTTGAAGAACCATCTTTTTTAAGAATGCAAGCCCTGCGTAACGTTTTGGTCATTTCTAAAGCTTTTATACATCCCCTGTTTTAGGTTTTAGCTTTTTCTTATATACACCTCTAATATGGAAAGTCGATTATTGTCAGTATCATTTACTTCCAGAATGTTCTCAAACCACAAACAGCTCTGACTGCTTATGTCAAGGATACTGCAGGTTTGATTTGCTCTTCTCTTCACTGGAGACAAAATCACACTACTACTTAATATTCACTTTTTACTATTATTATAATTATTGAACACATTGACTCTTTAAAGCTTTTCTGATTGTTTATTGTGTCTTTTCATTGTTAAATGATATTATTTCACAAATCCTGCTCAACTCATTCTTAATTGACCACCACAGTGTAGATGATGGCAGCCATATGTTTGAGTGTCTCTCATATAACACTCTTTAAGCAGAAATGGCTTGCATGCTCTGTGTTTGGTCCTTATAAGCCAGTTTGTGTTCAGAGTCAGAAGCAGCAAGCACAGGTCCTTCAGTCAATATAAGTTCACAGCAGCCCTACTGAAACATGGAGTACACCTGGATAATGTTTGTGCACTGGAGCCTTTCTCAGTGTTTTGTAAATATATGTGCAAATTCTGAAAACTCTAAACAATGTATTAACAATTTCTTCATGCACAGCCACTGAGAACAATAATACAGAGCAGATTACAAGTCATTGATTAGAGACTTTGGAGTTTTGGCCTTGTACTCCAGCACACTGGAAAGTGTGGCTAGACTGGTTAGATTAGGCTCTCAACTTTAAGGTGAAGTCACATACATCCATCTCAGTCATTGTTACACCAAATTCTTATTGTATTGTATTATAAGCTCATACAGAAGGTCTACAGTTGTGTGTAGATGTTCAGTTTACATTTTGGCCTTCGTTACCATTGTCTCTCAACGTGAAGACCAGCAAAACTATCAGTACTAGTAAAACAGGCCATCATAAGCCTGAAAATTTGTAATAATCAAAAGATGTAGAGATGCAACAACTTACTATGTAGTGGAGAACTAAAGAACTTGGTTGATACTGATGATGGGACTATAAAGTGGAATGTTCTTGACTGGACAAGAACTCTATTGAGCTACTCTACTTTAACTAGAGATGTTCAGATTCAATTCAAAGTATTGGTCCTGTGCCTGGAATGGGCGTATTTTAGTTGATTGAGCATCACCTGAAGTGATTTTTTATGCTTAATAAGAAAATTTAATGCAAACTGTTAGAAAATGTTTATGCAGACTTGTGACTGAAGGCTTGTGACTGGCCTATTCTTGGCTCATTTTTAATGTTTGTAATATTTATTAATTAAGCATTTTTTATAGATATGTATCTGTTAAATAAATAAGAACATTTATGGGAGGCTTATTTTCTTGCACTTTATTGGTTTACCTACTTAAATACACTTGAAGTGTGCACCATGCTGGTGTATTAAATAGAAGTTGTATTGACTCGCTATTGGCTAATATTTGCTATTAACGTACTTGGAATTGTAACAAGATTGAATACAAAAAGTCAGTGAAACTGAAAATGCTTTACTGGCAGAACTTTACAAAGGGAAGATGCTCAGCTTCTGGTCATGTTGGGTCATAAGTTTCAGGTACTAAACAACTATTTTTATTTAAGATTTTGTTAATTGTTCCTATTAATCATGGTCCCTCAAATGGGGAGGGATCCTGTGATAAATGTATCTAGCTACCTTGAAGTACTGTAATGTGAGATACAACAAGATGTGTTTGATCACTTCGTGACAAGCAGTAACGATGACCTTTCACTATTAAGTGATCGTAGAGGTCAAAATCATAATGAATCCCATTGGACTCAGAAGTCCAGCCGTAAATAAATTCGAGAAATTTAAGAGTTACATCCTACATCACTGTTTTATTTACATTAAGATGACAAAAATAAGTCACCTAATCTTATATAGTATATAATATAATATTTTACAAGAATTCAGTCACATCATGAGACTCTGAAGCTTTTGTAAAAGAAGCTTTTTTTATGGATTACCACTTTATGGTCCGATGCCTTCATTTTCTGTTAAATATGGAATACATTTACTCGCTGATGCTGCTGTACTGTCAGCAGTTCTACACTGTGCTCTTATTTGGCTTAGTGTTTTTAATGACTCCTTGTTTTGCATGAGGTCACAAATTAAGACTGTCAGCTCTTTCAAATTATGATGACGTGACTTGACCAAGTGAAGTGTATTTCAATGATACAGGCTGAAGTGAGTTTTTTGTATGAAGTGTCTTTTTGTGTTACTCTGAATATAAGATCTTGTGCTGCACCGCTGAATGATTCATTGTCGTCTATTGTTCAGTAAAGTCTATAGTAAATGAAGGCGTATAAACCAGGATCCAGTCTCTCTTGTACACTCTCGTGAAATGCCACAGGGCTGGCACCAGCTCTAGTGTAATTCCATGCTTGACTGGCATGCTGGTTTGTACTGTCTCCTCCCATTGATCAGAGCCTCAGTCATCGTGCCCTGCAACCATGAAAGCTGTATCAATCTCAGCGAAACCCAGCACAGCACATTGATTCTCTATACTGGCATCATGTTGACATGGCAATTAAAGTGGTCTGACTGGTAACCATCAGGCAGATCAGTGTGTTGATTACAATTGATGTGCCTTGCAGACTACATTTTCCCAGCCAGTAATACAAGAAGATGCCACAACTTTGCTTTATTAACATATTTTTATTCTGTGTGGTGGCGAGAGAGGTTGGTGCATTCTTTTGTGTTAATGTTTTGTATGTGTCTGTGTTTTTAATGGGAATTTAGCCCACATAAATTGTCTGTGTTTTGATTTGTTGTCTGTGGCCAGCTGTTTCAATCTGTAATTTGCATGGTGTTTTGTCAGGAAGCGAGAGTGCTCTCCTGCTTTCCAAATGGAGATTTATGCAAGGTCACTGCACCCTCACCATCTGAGACATGCCTCATAGGAATATCTTTTTAGCAGCTGGACATGACGCCCCTTTCTCAGACCAGTGACTACATAATTAGAAATACTTTTGAAAAAAAAAAAAAATTAAGAAAACAGTCCTAACAAATTCTCACAGCCAAGTGAAGCATGCATTTACAGCTGAAATGAACAAAAGTGGGATGCTTCTGTGGTCGGAATGTGTGAAAGTAGCAGATGTGCTTAGAGCAAACATTGTTCTTGTCTATTACATCTTTAGCTTCTGGTGGATGATTGATTCTCTCACTTATTTTTGTTCTCTTGAGATGAGCACCATGGGGTGTGCATGTTTTTGTACAGTTTTGTAGTGTATTAAACATTGAGAAACACACGTGCTGTGGCTGCTCTCTCCTCTCACTCCTGCAAGTCTTTGAGTTGTAGACTTTTACATTCTTTATTACAAAATTAGTTCATGTATTATGTATTATAATAAGAATGTTGGATCTTTAAATCTTCAGAAAGAGTTTTCAGGGTTAAGGAGTTCCAGATTCAGACCCCCTGCCTCCCCAATACTGTTGAATAGATGGAACATATCAACATCTGGATGATGCATTTGTAGTCATTTTTTGGATTTGCTAAAAAAGTGTCACCATCTAGAATAAACAGTATTTCCAATTTGGCTCATGTTGGCTCTACCCTGTGAATTTGAGAACAGTTTTACTGACTATAGTCAGATTCTAGCACTTCCATTATATGTTTTGAGTCTAGTTGATGACTTGTTGAAGACTTAAGTGCATATCTCAAAGTCGGCAGCAGAACTGTGAATTCGAAAGAACCTGATGATATGATATGTATCATGATACAGGGGTGTCGACCCAGTCTCGTCACAGCCCCATCTCGTTCCTGTCACATGCTCTGTGTTTACATTTTCCATTTGCCGTCGTGTTGACGTCATGTCAAAAAAATCTGCTCACATCACCCCTGCTCTCCATCAGCTTCACTGGCTACCTGTCTCTGAACGCATCCGGTACAAAGTCCTTATACTCACTTATAAGGCATTGCATGGTTTAGCTCCATCCTACCTTTCTACTCTCTTGCAGCCTTATGTTCCTCCATTCTCACTTAGGTCCTCTGATTCTGCTCTTCTGTCTGTTCCAAGGTTTAGATTGTCCACTATGGGTGGCAGGTCCTTCACTGTTTCTGCCCCTACCCTTTGGAATGCCTTGCCTCTCTCTCTTAGACTATCTCCCTCTCTTCCTGTGTTTAAAACTAACCTAAAAACCTACCTTTTCTCTACCACTTTTCATTCTCTTTAATCCCCCTCCCCCCATTGTTTTTTTTTTCCCCCACTGATTGTAAAGCGGCCTTGGGTCTGTGAAAGGCGCTATATAAGTAACATATTATTATTATTATTATGATTATGATTATTATTATTATTATTATTGTCATTGCACAGCCCTGCTGTCTCATTATCTGTCTTGATCATCAGCTATTTAGCTTTCCGTGTGTCACAGTCTTTCTCAGTCATTGTATTGTCAACCCTGTTTTGGCCATACTTTTTAGTGCATGTCAAGTTGTTTCACAGCCACAGTAATCATAATAAAGCTTTGTTTTTGAAAAGCAACACTGCATTTGTCTCTGCTTGGTCACAGCAAAATGACAAGGGGTTATGGTTCAGTATACTGTACTGTAAGCAAGGAAATATTTAGCAATTAGCCATCAAAGTATGCTAATGCTAACCTTAGCAGTACACCGTTACACTACTTGTTTTTGTTTGTAGAGTTTAATGGCTAAAGATACAGTGGTATTTGATTGTGGAATTTACTATATTTCTGTATAAATTTGACCTAAAACTTTATCAGATTGTCACACAAAGTCTTAAACGTAGATAAAGAGAACCTTTTCAAACAAATAAGACAAAAATATTAGACCCGATTGTCTTTACATTGACTGAGCACACCTGACTGAGATTTGAAATTCAAATTTCATAAACATGTAATATTGATTAAAAAATGACTAACTCTCGTTTCTTGTCTCAGTTGTTTGATTTGGTTTACTTTTCGGACTTCAACAATCTGATGAAGTTTTAGGTCAGTTGTATGCAGAAATATAGAAAATGAAAGGCTTCACAAACTTTCAAGCACGACTGTAGATTACAACACTACCTAAACATTGCATGTAAAAATGAATACAGTGCTTTTGAGAATCAGTACAGTATCACACAACAAAATACTGCAATACTCAAGTATATCAGTATTTTATTACTTAGTAGTGTGCACAAGTACATGCAGTGCACTGAACCTGTATTTTACAACAGCTTGCGTGCTGTTCTTTTAAGTGCTGATTGTCTATGATGACATAATCTGCAGATGAAAACATCCATAATACCCCTGAGTGGCTGATCTCGTAAAAGCACTGCTTTCAGCACTGCCCTATGAGAAACTGGGCTGTGGGTGCTGTCATCTGGTTGGAATCTCATTTGGAGGAAGAGGTCATTGGGCCCCTCTATCCCTTTTCACAAAGTGACGTTCCTGGCAGTGAGGTGTGTACTTGGTCACAGGGCAGAGTCAGATGTTTTCTGGTCTACTACAAGCATGGTGAGTTTCTCAGCAGTGTCATATGTCCAATAGTGTGAAAAAAACATGAACTGTTCATCCACCTCTCAGACTGGCGTCATTGTCAGGCTGGAGGAATGAAACTGACTATAATAAATACGTGCTGCAGAACTGTGAAGAAAATCAGAAATATTACAAATTATTGGCTTTGCTTTGTAGTGGCCCAGATGAAACAATCTTGTGTATGATGGTCCAGAAGTTGGCAGCACTTGTTCCCATATCATGTGGCCATGTCTTGGTCATTGTTGGTAAAGTCTGCATAGCAATTTGTTTATTAATTATTATTAATAAAAGTAAATAGGGATGCACTGAATATTCAGCAACTGAAATTCGGCTGAAAATGTCAAAAACACAATTTCAGTGTGTGTCCGAATAATTTATACAAAACAATAACGTTTTTAATGAAACTGTTACCTCATTGGACATTCAGAATTGTGCTTTTCCTCACCAGTTAACAAAACACAGATTCACCAGCATAGTTACAGTTTACACAAACAAATCCAGAGCCTTTACTTAACTGCACTTGTTATGTTGAAGACAATACAGCCGCTTAGCTTTGTGTTTGTGCTCTGGCAGCAGCAGTGTTAGGGACCATCTCACAATTACTTAAAAGACATGTGAAGTGTTTCAGTGTCTGTAACCAGTGATACTCACATTAAACACATAAAACAAATTTTGCATATAATATTAATTTTAGACATTTTTTAAATTAAAAGTTAGTAATGTTTTCTAACTTTTATATGCAAATATAAAAAAATTAACTCATGTTATTAAACCTAATGATGTTAAAGACCTATTTTGATAGGTTAATTACTAATTTTATAATGATTTATATAAATGAACAACCATGTTCAGCATTCAGCCAAATGTTTAATTTCTTCAGTTTTGACCAAAATGCTAATTTCAGTGCATTGCCAATATTAAATGTATTAATTATACATTATTTGAATTTATTATTAATTTTGATAAAAAAAGTGTGTCTCCACTGATCTGTTTTTCATAAAATAGATGAACATATCAGTTGCTTGAAGGGCTTGACCTTATTTAAATATTTGATTAATCATTTTTTATTGAAAATTCATTGCATCTGTAAAGAATAGACAGGCATACATTTTTCAGTACTAACTTCCTTTCATAGAAAAATGAAAAGCTTTTGCCCTGGGCTTCATTTTTATTTTAAGACGTAATAAATAATACAGAGGTCCAGCAAAGTCAAAATATTTACTCACAAATGCATGCGTCAGCAGATCCAGCATACTTTCTCTCCTCTTTTTGGTCCCTTCAGTGTCATCACACTCGACTATGATTGTCTTCATGATTCTCACACACTGAACCCAAGCTTTTTCAACCCATCCTTGGATCAGGGTTTTTTGGCTTTCTCTATCTCTTCATCGTTAATGGCCTCCGCAGGCCCGGCTCTGGGGTGCGTGATGGAATCCCAGAGTGCTCTTGTTTTGTCATCAGCCATGCAGACTGATTTTCTCCCTTAAGCTAAACTGCTTCTCATTGTTATTATTACCATGTCTAAGGTTACTCCCAAGAACAGTGACATTATTCTTTCTCTCCTTTTTCTGCACAGATGGAAAGACGATGAGTTGAAGGCGAGATGTGTTTAGCTACACTCTGCCGACACTAGCCTAGTGCTTGTTTATATGAGCAGGACAAACATCTGCAGGACGTATGTGCGTTAGTTTTGGAGAGACCATATTTTCGTTGTGCTTTTACCCCGAGAGCTGGATGCAGCTTCTCCACATGGATAAAGTTTTGCATGCCAGTGGGAATTCACAAACAGCTCTAACAGAGTGGAGTACTGCTGAAAGTAGCAGCAGTCAATGGCTAATACACCAGGAGACTCCAGTTTGTCTAGATTAGGACCATGGCTCTACAATGTAACCACACATACTTTGACTATCTTAAACTTGATTTCTTTTCTGTTGTGTCCTAAATCAGTCATTTACAGAAGAATTAAATGAGTGTTTTAGCTAGATCTCAGAGATTGAGTAACAGTATATCACAGTATCAGACACTTTACAGCTGAAGGTCCAGACCAAGGTTAGTCTTTTTGTTACTTTGTATACATTTGGTGGGGTTAGTGTTGGTTTCATTCTGCAGTTTTGTGAGTGCACAAAAGAACACACCTGCATCCCATCGTCATCACCTGCATGGGCTGCATGTCTTTATACTTCACTTTGGTGAACTTCACTCTTCCTGACAGAATGAACGAGGTCTGCGTAAAATATGATACATACGTTTCCCCATTTTTTGTGCATTTTTTCAAGCTGACTTTTCCATGTTCATCTGACAAAATTTCAATTAAACCTTTGGTCATATCTCCACATGTGCTGCTGTGGCTCATTTTTGTTGTTTTTCTGGGTTTATTTTTTTTTCTTTGGTTGTGTAGTGGGGGACAATAGCCTGCCTCAGCTTCCTGTAATTGATCTCAAAGTCCAAACCATCAAAAAAAAAGTGTTTGCACACTGCATGTGCACTGAACCATGGTTCAGTTGATCCAGAATAGGACCACCTGTTTTGGTAAGGCCAAATCCTGGTCCTTTGGTCCGGACCGAGGCACCTTTTACCAATACTATTTTGATGTGGTCCAAACTGAAAAGTGATCCAAACAAGGCAGATGAGTCTAAAATGAGCATCTTTGTTGACATTTTAGAGAAGTGTGTAATGCTTTAGGCATTCTGGCTGTTAATTGGTTAATTGGCATTGTGTTATTTGGTGCAAAAAAAGCATAAATACTTAATAAATACAGTAGCTTCATAGTTCCTGTAAAAACTATTGGACACTAAGTATGTCTTAGCTTATTGACTACATTTGAGTTAAAGAGAGAAAATGTGTAAATGACACTTGTGCTGATTTATCACTTTAATAACAGAACACATGGAAAGTTCTGTTGGAGGATTATGGATGAGATACAGTGGTTAAGCTCAGAGGTCCAGTGCAGGGGGAAGGGGTCCCTTTAAACAGTCTGCTTTCTGAATCTTGTGGCTAATGCAGGAGGGGGCTGGCTTTGGCAGTCTGTGAGCTTGTTACTGTGAGGGCACTGAGTATCACTGTCTCATTTTGTGAGGGAGGCAAAGCCATATGCTGATGTACTCATGGAGTAAAGCAACCTGGCCTACTGCATGGTGGTGAATACTGAGACTTGCTTGCTGACTTGTTTGTAGTAGAAATACCATCTGTGGATTACAGGAATACATTCCTGAGACTTTTTGGCAGACTGTGGCAGATTACTCTGTGTCAAAAAATATATGACCTCAAATCAGGGTTATCTTGATTAATTACAATGCATAATCCTGCAGTATGTACTAAAGCTGGTATGCTGTGATACCATTAAAAGGATGTATAGTACAGTGCTTTATTTATTTTCTGTCAATTTTTTTTCTTTTTTTTTAATTTTTGCCAATTTTCTCCCTTTCCAAATGTGGTGGTCGCCAATTAACCCGACCCATTAGTGGCTCTCCTTATCACTTTGCACTGTCCCTGACTCTAGGAGGGTGAAGACATGCACACGCCTCCTCCACTGCGTGCAATACAGCTACTGCCTCTTTTCGACCTACCACTTGATACACTGGGGAACCAACACACTTGGAGGAAAGTGCAGGGTCTCTAGTTTTGCTCTCTTGGGCCCCGGCTGTTGATGGCAAACAGCATGACCAGGATTCAAACTCAACAATCCTCTGATCATAGTGTCAGTGTCTTAGCCTGCTGAGCCACTCGGGAGCCCTCTAGTCCAGTGCTTTAAATGCAGTAATGGGCAGTACAGTGGTTAAAACATTGTGCCTGCTGTTCCTAAAGCATGAGTATGTCATCATGTGGTCAGTTGAATGTTTCCTTTGTGTGCTTTCAATTTCTGTGGAAAGTGTCATGATACATTTAGCACAGCTGTAATCTATCAAATCTATTTATTCTCACTCAAACAGGTCTAATTGAAATCTCCACTGTACTTTGTGGTGCAAAAGAATGCACTTAAATGTCTGGTGTTGCCATTCTGCCAAGAACAGGCCAAGGCCAAATGACCAGCACATGTACAAGTCATGTTTTTGCTCTGAAGCATGAATGGAATTAAGATTAAGATTTGTATGATGAGCTGAAATACACGGGGTGCGTGCATCCTCCAGGAAATCAGTCAGGAACTATTTAAAAGCATTTGCATGCTGTTCGTAGCTTGTAATTGTTCCTACATCTCAATGCTCAAGGTCAAGTGTACAAGTCTGAAAACTGTTTTTTTTTCCACTGAAGACATCCTGCTTCATATGGCAAGGCATGAGGTTAAGTTTTAGAGGTGACTCTGAAGCCACCCAGTTCCTCAAAAACCTCATTTTCTAAAGCAGAATTTGAGTACTAAAAGTCCATCCCCCCAGCTGTTCTGAAACATCGATTTCTGGGGCGCTAGTGGCAGACACCGTGTCCAATGGATTTAGACTGTGACCACATAATCAAACTCGGAGAGGGTGCATTTCACGGAGAAGGGGCCAAGGCGAGCGAGGAGGAATTCACCCAAAAAGATTGGGCTGAGGCTGAGATTTTGTTGATCTTTAATCACTGTGGGTCAAAAAGCATCCCATCCCCTCCACAGTTTTGACGTGCTCAGGCGCATTAATGCGACAGCTCCGTGAGCGGGAGTTAATCTGGACTAATGCACTCTGTTAACACCCATCTGTGTGCTGTAAACTCAGCTCTGATCTGCTCTCGCATCCTGCAGGCCGTCGTCATACTCGCTGTTAAAATGAGGGGGCAAGAAGCTTTAGAGATTGTTTGAATAAATGAGTCTTCTTGCAGTACCAGTGATAGTAATTCAGAAATGTTCTTATAGGCCCGCAAGCGGTCTCTCTTCCAAAGCAGGAATTGCGGGTCCCTGAGTAGGGCAGTCTCACCCAGACATGAAATTTTGTGTTTCTCCTTTTGCCCTCAGATTTAAATTGGACGGAAAGTGCCAGAACCTCCCTTGGAGACTGTAATAACTAAGCAAATTTTACAAAGTTCCATTGCAAAGTCAAACTAGGTCACTTGAAAACCTTAATGAGATGACATTTTCTGTGCAGCTGCTACAAAGCCCACTGGTTTACTAGTGTCGTCTGTTTGGCCTTTGAAGTGTATGGTATGTTTGCACTTCTATGTTAATTTGTTCTGACCATGCATGTGACCTATAGTACGTGTCTAAAGTCAGAAGATTGCCGTGCATAAACCCTAGGCTGTTTGACCTTTTGGACCTTTTTGGAAATGTAGCACAAGCTGGCACCACCACATGTCCAGTGATGCTGTCTTGGCTACCACCAAAAGCATTCACATTTACTAGAAATAGAAGCATTAAAAAGTAGACAGTCATATCAAAGGATTATGATTGCCTACCTAATAGTGAGAATAACCACCCTTGGCTCTGAATGTTCGCTCAATGGTGATTCCTGACACTTTCCTCATTGCTCCTGTATTCAGAACAGAGCAGCTTAACTGGTGTTTTGATTGCTCTGTGCTACTTGGCCAAATCGTCATTCCCTTCTGGCACCAATGGCTCATTGGGCAACCACTGTTATGCCAGTGCGAGGCACTCAATGTACAAGAAGTCCATTCTCAGTGCACCTTCACTACAGCAGCTCTAGAACATCCCATGATGTTAGCAGTTTCTGAGATGCTACCACCCTTTGCATGGTACCTACATCAGTAACATCTTTTGCCCATAGCCGTCATTTTGCACTCTGCTACAGATGACTGATGTGTACCCTTATTTATACATTCAGCAAAACTTGTGACATGGCATCTGTGACATCCCCGGCCAAATTCATTCCAGAACAGGGGTCATACCTTTCAGATATGACTGTATATAACATTACTAAGATTATTTCTAACGCAGGTGTAGCTGGTCGCTGCCTGCTGCTGCACGTGTTTTGTTCTGGATGACTGGTGTATTACTACTACTCTTCAGTTCAGACACTGTTAGAACAAAACCATCACTAATACCTAGAACGAGGGCAAGATACACAATTATACACAATATAAGAAAGAGCATTACAATGCATTGCAATCAGTGTTTTAAACTAGTGCTCGCTTAAGTTTAAGAGAGATGGGTCTTCAGTCTGCGTTTGAAGACTGTGAGGAACTCTGCTATTAGAACAACCAGTGGGAGTTCATTCCACCACCTGGGTAATAGAATAGAGAAGAGCCTTGATGCTAGTCTTCATGTCTTGAAGGATGACACCAGTACAAGCTGAGCCGTACTAGAAACTTGAAGGGTTCGAAGTGCGGCTCGAGACTTAACCATTGCCATTAGGTAGGAAGGGGCTAGGCCATTTTTTGCTTTGTAGGCGAACATCTGGGTTTTGAATCTAATGCGAGCAGCTACAGGAAGCCAGTGAAGTGAACGCAGCAGTGGAGTGACGTGGGAGAATTTGGGCTGATTGAAGACCAGCTGAGCAGCTGCACTCTGGATCAGCTGCAGGAGCCTGATGTCTCACATAGGAAGAGCTGCAGTAGTCAAGTTTTGAGATTACAAGAGAATGTATAAGCACCTGGGTGGCATTCTAGGTGGCACAACATGATGTCAGAGAGTTTTAGTTGAGTTGTTACAGGCTTGGATTCAAGTTTTGTTTGTTTGCTACCATCCAGCATTTTCTGATGATACTGTTGCTGTATGATGCCTTCTCTACGTCTTCTTCATTATGTTTAAAATGTTTTATTCTCATTTTACTGATGTTGTGTGCGTTTGAAAATGTCTGTTAAATATCTGATTTATTTTTTATGACTATTACTTCAGTTCCAAATGCAACAAAAACAACTTAATGGCAACAAAAACACCATGTTTGGATTATTGTGCTCCTATTTGTGGGGGGAAAATAGCTTGTTAAGTCAAGTGTTGTAATTGACTTGAAATTCATTTTTATTCACGTTATGAAAACCTGGCTGAAACCTAATGCTAGTGGTAAAGTTTTATGAAGCACACATCTAGTGCCATGTGACAAACTGCATGCTGGTTCTCCAAATACAGGCGTATTACTGTACCAGACCAAAACACATGCTAACGTCATCTGGTGCTGCAAAACTCCTGTGGTTTCTTTTTGGTAAAGCAAAAGTCATTCAAATGTGCTAATTAAACACAAGTCATTGCATGACTGTAGCCTGTCAAACATCCAGTTTCTCCATTTGTTTGATGAAGAAAGCAACTTTATGAGTCATCACAGGCTATTTACAGCCACAAATGTTCCCACAGACCAGTCAAAATGACTCTTATCAGTAAGCTCTTTGGAAGCCAATCAGAGAAGAAGTGCTTCATCCCATATGGAGCCAATAAGACGCAGGGTGGAGATGAAGTGGCCTGTGTTGTTTCTGAGATGGTAAAGGATTGATTTGGATCCCTGCTGACTGCAGACGTTCTTTCAGAATTATAGCAGGGAGGAAAAGGAGCAGGGCCAGCTTGGGTGTGAGGTTTGGCAGAAATTTGAAAACCGTTTCAGCCAACAGCTTATCAACAAACTTTATCTCATGTATGATGAAGGACAACGTGGACTGTTGTAGAGCCTTGGCATGGACTGGGTCCCAGTGGAGCCTATGCTTTCTGTCCCGATAAACTGTGCAGCTTCAGGGGTCCGCTGGGAAGAGCCTACTTTTCTTCTTCCTCCACACTCTTCCCCATGAAAGATTTAAAGCACAGACAAGCTCTGGTACAGGACCTATTTCTGTTTGCTGGAGTTAAATTATTTACAGAAGATAAAATATGAATTTAAAATTTGACCGTATGCTTTGAATACACTCCTCATGCCTTTGTGTTTCTGTCCTGCCAAAGTTAGAAATATACTGGAAAATTAAAAGGCCATTTTTCTTTGCAGACATTTATTATTGTGGCTCATGTTGTTTGTAAAATTGTAGATTTTGACAGCTTTATAGAATATTAATTTGAGTAGTATTCCAGTATTCACTAGAGATAACAAATTCAGTCCACTTTGTTTATTTCTGTAGGTACAAAGTTATGAATATTGCGTAACACTTTATAATAACTTTTATTAATAACTCATTAACTAATGATTAATAACTGTGAACAAATCATTAGTTCATGAGAATTTCATTAATAAATGATTTACTAATGCCAAAATAAATACAATCATTAGTAACTACATGAACTGTCATTTATAAACATTTGTTCATGTTCAAATTCTCAAAAACTTATGATTTGTTCATAGTTAAGAGTTTATTAATGAAAGTTATTATAAAGTGTTACCGAATAGTGTCAATATTGTAGTGTTTGCAAGTATTTTAACATTACAAAAACTAGTTTTTGTCACATGTTTTGAGCATTTCAGTCAGTCTGGGTCAGTAGATGGGATTTGCCTTTACTGGTTTATGCACTTAAGATCTAACGTCCTAACAAATCACAGAGCTTATGGGTGATAAAGCATTATAAAGTGGTTGATACGGAATAAAGGAACCCAGTGAGAGTATGGGCACAGATGGCATCATCTATAATAGTCTAAGTTCCAGTGAGAGAATGCAACTTGCAGCCTGTTGTGGCACTCTGGAGCTGTTTTTCTTAGCCATGTGGTCAGGATAGCTTACTCGGCAGCAGTGGTTAGTCCTCCTATGCATGTGTCCTGATTTGCCTGGTGAACACCAGGGAATCCGACTAATCCCCTGCATGTGCCACTATACCCCCAGTGACTTCCCAAACTGTTAATCCCCAATGCAACTGTGCCTCTGTGTGAAAGGGTAGCAGGTCTTACAGAGCAGGACTCTGTTCCTCTCAGTAGTTGATTTATAGGGCATGATTCTTGCAGTGTTTGTAAAGAGGTTCTTCTTGGATAATTGTTCATTCTTCTATTATAAGACCCAGAGACCTGTTCATAGGTCAGAGAAGAACTGCTGAAGACCTAATGGATCCTGCTCCTGGGACAGATACTGTAGCCTAACACTGTTCATTGATACATCTCTTCTGTTTCCAGAACAGAAGTAGAAAATGAAGATGAGACATAGTGCCTGGGTGCACAAAAAGAAAATCTGTTCCTAGATCAGTAATTGCGAATGCTGGAGGTTGTGGATTAGTCTCACATAATGGGATCACAAATCACCACCTGGTGCTTTTGCCTGCGGCCTGCAACCCCCTTTTACACCATTATTCTGTGTTTCGCCTACCTGTTCCAGTAGCACAAAAGTGTTTCAGCTTCTGCCACTAAAATATCAATTTAGACCCATCCCTAGTGCTTTTTTAATGCTTTTGCTTGTAGATATTGCTCAGTGCCCTGGCACCAAGTCTTAACAATCCTAGAAAAACATTTTCTCAGATCCAGGCACATCTCCTTAGTGTCCTCGCATGGGTTTTTTCATCTTCTCATCTTGCCCACTGCATCTAACTGGCACTTTTTTGCTTTTCTGTTTGTGACCACACATCCCCCTGCAAATGCCATGGCCTCCTGACTCCCTGCAAGCCAAATCCTCTTAGGGTAAGGGTTGGATGGGAATTCAATTGCAGCCCTGTGTGGATTCGAGAAGATCAGCCATTGATGCGGTGGTATTGCCCCTAAGCTTTTATCTCCGTAGATAAGAGCACATTTGGTGCACTAAATGATATACCATTCTGGCAGGTCATCATTTTTTATGTCTGCGTAAATGAATTGGCAAGAATTTTAATAAGTTGGCACAATCTCTACAAAAGCGGCAGTCTTGGCAATGCTAGCATTAAGGCAGTTATTGTGTATTTCAGTGCTTTTCACACCACCCTGGGGGTCCAGAGGATGTATAAGAAGCATCTCTTAGCTCTCTTTTAATGTTCTGACAAGGACACTAGCATTGTTGTCTTCTGATCTTCGCCCCTTGCCCTGTTCAAACTCTTTCATGACTCAGTTCCTGCTACCACTGAGAGGTTAATGAGTTGGCACTTAAGTAGAGTTTCTTGTCATAGAAGGAAAAAGGCCAGACCTGATTCTGGACAAAACATCTCTTAGCTACTCTGGCAGCGGTTAAAATCTGGAGCAAACTAAACTTCCACCTAGCTACTAATTTATACATCTGTGTACCACGGATATGTACCATGCAAGATGAAGTTGTGGCGGGCTTGGAGCACAAAGCTCTGCCCTAATGATGACCAAAGCCTTGCCTCACCAGACTTGAGGAAATGTGGACTTTTTGAAGTGAATGGCATGATAACTTCAGTCATGATACAGTGACTGACCCAGTGTATAATTCAGTGGGTTTACACTGAGACACTGTGCCAGTAATGCCAGTGCTCGGCATGCTGTTGTGTCCTGGTGTTGATCAGATTACAGACTACAGTACAGTTTTTGTTCTAGTCACATGCAGTACTGTCACATTTGTATACTTATAAAAAAGCCCAGCCGGTACATTTTCTCCAATGACAAGTTTCCATACACAGTCTACAACTCTTCTTTTCACTTAATGCTAATTGTACTTTTTCACTTCTTTGGACTAATGGCGCACTAACTGTACAGGTGCACAACTACAAACACATAAAATAAAGCAAGTGAGATGGGACTATAAGGGTTGAAGTAGCAGTAAACATCCTCATGTTAAGCAGTAGTAGAAGATCATCAGTTGACATTGTGTTAAGGCATTCTTTTTTGTTTGCTATTCTACAAATAGGCAAAATGTTGCAAAACACAAACCAGGCAAAATGGTAACACACTTTTCAGATCTCTCATCTCTTTGCTTAGCAGCATGGTAGTCCGGCCAGCATGACCACAAAGCCCACAGAGTCATGAAGTGTAGGACTGTATTTGCAAGAACTAAAATACAATACATACCATGATACAAGGGTTGTAGTTCAGCATGTTATGATACATTATATATATATATATATATATATATATATATATATATATATATATATATACCGTATTTTCCGGACTATAAGTCGCGGTTTTTTTCATAGTTTGGCCGGGGGTGCGACTTATGTGTGAAATTATTAATACTGTGGCAACACAGATAGACGTGTGTTTTTATTGGTCAATCTCCAGCAATACAACACAGCAGAGAGAATCAGACTAACATTCACGCACTCACTCACACAGTTATGCATCTGATCTACCCCCCACACCAACGTCCTAAACTACACAAGCACTCACAC
The DNA here is from genome assembly GCA_036984385.1 of Crenuchus spilurus. Taxonomy (NCBI): domain Eukaryota; kingdom Metazoa; phylum Chordata; class Actinopteri; order Characiformes; family Crenuchidae; genus Crenuchus; species Crenuchus spilurus. The sequence goes on from BRDA01007225.1 coordinate 105,981, forward strand.
ATGCACACATTTATTCATACAACACAGAACACCTAAAGCTTTTACCCCTACATGAACCCACAGAACAGTTACACTAACCCTCCCAAACCACCCCCAAAGACCCCTGGGAATATGCAAAACGGCAAGTCACCTATGGTAATGTGAGGCCCCCTAGCACGCCACAATTACCGGTATATCATTTTACATGTTATTTTCACACTTAACCGCAAGGGGGCGCTCTAGGCCCGTGTTGATAATTTCAACATTGCAGTAACTTTTAAAAACAACTGGAAAACATGGGTAGGGGAAATGAGGTCACCATCATGCTTCCATCACTGTATTCCTGGTAAAATGCATCTAGCACTGGAAGTGCGGATGCAATGAAATTTCTCATCAGGGGAAAATCTCCCGCTTGGCCCGCCACCCTGCTGGGAGACGATGAGCGTCCTATTGATACGCCAATTACATGACAAACTCTTCTGTGCAAAGTGAGAGAAGCCAGTTTCACAGAAAGACACTCGGAATGCTATATTATATTTTAAAATCAAACGAAGAACACAGAGAAAATGTATTTATTTATTTATTTTAGATAGGGAAATATCTCAGAAACTCAGGCCACACAAACACTCAAAATACTATATTCTATTTTAAAATCAAACAAAGAACACAGAGAAATTTATAACATT
>BRDA01007225.1:106745-136077 GCA_036984385.1 Crenuchus spilurus
TCTCAGTTGTGTCAGTGTTCAATTATTCAGCCTGTTGTTGCCTTTATTCTATTTTTATTTTAAATTACTTTTCCAAATGGCATGTCTGTGCTTGATGTTAGACTTTATGAAATAAATTTCATCCAAAAATGCGACTTATACTCCGGTGCGACTTATATATGTTTTTTTCTTCTTTTTTATGCATTTTATGGCTGGTGCGACTTATACTCAGGAGCGACTTATAGTCCGGAAAATGCGGTATATATATATATATATATATATATATATATATACATATATTAGGGGTGTGCATCTGTCCAATATATAATGATCTGATACATATCTTGATTCATCTGGTACGATACTATTCAGAAACGATATATTTTAAATTAGACCGATTCAGTTTGATTCGATTGAGTAGGATTTTGATACAATTCAGTTCACTATAATAGGAAAGAATACGATAGTCACTTGTTTAAAATAGATGATAATTTTACATTATGATTCAACATAATACTAAAAATGTGTTTTTGCTTGCATTCAAATAGATGAATGAAATAGTACAGAACAAGTATAGTTGTTGTATTTGACATGTGAATTCTGAAACAGAAAAATACTGTTTTTTACTGGGGGAGGGGGAGCAGCAGCAGCAAGCACATCAGCAACAGCAAACCGATTGACAGCTATTTAATCTGGTCTTTGGCCGGTTCATGCTACAAATAGACAGATTCACGGGTCCATGTACCGATGTATTCACATCATTAAAATCAAAACCGGGTTTCAAATCATTTTTTTTTACACCCATAATATATATATATATAATAATAAATTAATAGTGTTGTGATTTTAACAGGTGATGTCAACAGTTGATTGTCTTAAACGAGCTTGGAGGGAATTTGCATATTTCTCCCTCTACAGTTACATAATATCAATAAAAGGTATTCCCCCAAAAGTGAATATCTGGAGGAATTTCAGTGCATACAAGCCTAAGCTGAACACTCATGATCCCTGATCCCTCAGACAGTATTGCATCAAGAACGATTTAGAATTTCTTCACTGTGTGACTAATAAACCATTATCTTATCTTATCTTATCTTATCTCTTATCATTCATCAGTAGCTAATATAACCACATGGGCAAACTTTGGCAAACTTTTGTCAAGCACTACAATATGGACTTAAATTCACAAACGCTACTTCAAACTTGACAAAAAAAAATTGTTCAGGAGTGGCATCAACCACTGTGGCCTCAGAGGCATCTGGGATGAACCACCACACAGTGGAAACAAGTGTTCAGATGAACCAGATCTTTTTTTGGGAGAATTTGATGCCATGTGCTCTCCAGACCAAAGATGAAAAGGACCATCCAGACTGTTATCAGCAACAAGTCCAAAAGCCAGGGTCTGTCATGGAATGGGGTTGTGTCAACGCCCTTGGCAAAGGTCATTTAAACTTCTGAAAAGTATTTTGACATTTTAGGCTGAAGATATTGGACTGGCCTGTCTGAAGGTGTGGAGAAATTTGAAATACAACATATTTGCAGTAAGAATATGATAAAAATAACACCTGAAACACTTTGTTGTTTTTTATACTCGGTGCCAAAACATCTTTTAAATGTTGTGAGGATTGACAACATTACAAAGTGCTAAATGCTTTCCTGCCCTAACATTTTTAGAATGTATTGCAGGAATGGATGTATATTAACAAATGAAACAAAGTTGGACAGACAAAATATTAAATGTCTTGGGTTCATACCATCAACAAGAAATAAAAGTCAAAGTAAATGTAAAAAACAATGTTTTTGGGCTGCAGTTTCCATCCTGTCTCAAACTTTTCTGATTTGGGGTTGCGTAAGCTATACTGATCAACATTAAATGATTTGAAATGTGTCACTTTATTTGCCATCAGTATAAAATATATGATTTTTTGATGTATGACTTTACATCCTGTTCTAGTTTTAGTCTCTGTGGTTCATTGTCACTCAGACCTTAAATGGAGCACACAGAGGAACTTCCATAGTTGTGTTTATTACTCTGATTTTTACCTTGTTGTTTATTTTTCACTGAGCTCTATATATACATGTATAGCTAAACACATAGCAAGCCTGTTCATCCATGTGTTGGTCAAGGTAATTACATATGCTGTAAGGATGAGCTTCCGCCTGCCTTCTTCCTGCTGTACCACCTGTGTTTGGAGAGCACTGGAGGAAATTCCAGACACGCTCTACTCTGAAAGAGAGCATTCATCCTCTGAATACATTGGGCAGAATGAGCAAAGCTTGGGGTCCCTGGAGCACGTGGCTGAACGTGTGTTTGTGTCTCTCGTGGAAGATGTTAGGATACGTGTCCTCACATCTGCTTTTCTGCTGCACCCTGATGGATCAATCTGCTGGGAATAATAAAGGCCTTTATCAGCTTTCCGTTCCAGTTTTCAGTGAGCAATTTTAACACTCGCTTAAATGTCGTTTAGCAATTCTCAAATTGCTTGAATTCATCCATACTGTAGCATCTGATTACTGACTTGCACTAATTAAGCCTAACAATTTCTAATTATTCACCACATTTGGCAGAAGATGTCTTCTCTCCTTGCTTCCTCTGGAGCTTTTCTTCAGGAAGGAATGCTTTTTAAACATTGCCGACATACTGCAGTGACCCACAGCACACACCAGCCAACCAGCCTGTCCAGCTTTGTTTGGGGGGACTGCCGTCTGCGTGAGTTATGCTTTCTCTGACTCCGAGCACAGCACATGAGGGGTTTTCACAATGGAACCTTCTCAACAGTCGAAGCATCTGTTTCCTAAAACATGCACCTCGATGCTCACTCACAGCATGTTCTTTAGGCTCCTGAGAGACTACTTGTCAGCGTGTTGTCCTGAGATTTCATTTCCTGTCTTGGCAAATAGTAGCATGTGTCAGTGTAAACCTCAGATGGAGGGGGAGCCCTGATAGATTCCGGCTGGTATGGAACACACTCAGAATGGTTCAGTGTGTGGCAACAGGGCCAGATGTGTGTTCCATATCCACCTCTCTCTCTCAGGGGCATAGTAGCTAAAGTGGAAATTTGATTAGTGCTCTGTTAATATTAAAGGGAGGGGAACTGTGAATTAGCCTTGACAGGTGCTAATTTCTGCCTAATCATGTTAATTGCACTACAGGTCATCAGTTTTGCACTCTTAAGGATGTGAATGTTTGTTCCCTGGATGTGCTTTAGTAAAGGCTGCTAGAACTGTGACTAATTACTTTAATTTGAAAATGATTAAACTAAACTGTAGCTCCGCATTGAAAAACGTGTTACTCAGTGGTCCTGTCTGTTAACATGGCGCACTTGTTTTTGGAGGAACAAGACCAACAAGGAATAGTGCTTTTAGATAACATGAGTCAGGTAGCAATGAAATGTAAATCACTGTCTTTTTATTGGCAGGAGACATGCTTGTATGACCTTGAAGAGATGGTCTGTCCATATAAAATGTTTGTGTTGGTGTTGCAGATGTACAGTATAGTACTAAACCTACTCACGTACATTGACCTTTAAATTAAAGCTCAGCTGTGGATCTTGAATCATGGATTTTAAATCAGAGAGATCATTGAGTCATAGCTATGTTGTTATCTGTGGCTATTTGACAGAACCAAGGTAACAAAAATGGTTACCTTTGTGCTGATGCTATGAAGCATCTGTGTGATTTAGGAAGCGAGTGAAGGCATCTATAGCATCTATAGCAGGGGTGCACAATACATTGATCGTGATCTACCGGTCGATCGCAAAGGTAGTGTTGGTAGATCGCATGGCATTTAAAAAAATAGACGTCAGCCTATCATCCGTCCTCGCTATAAAACATCTCATTTGATTGACATACAGGGAGACTGGTCGAGCACTAGGACCCAACGGGATTCCAAGCCGCTCAATCTGAAAATCCTGTTTCACTTTAGACCACCCACAAGCTCATTTGATTGGCTCCGCCGTTTCTTGCTAACGTGTGATTGGCCATCTCCGCTATTGCTTCATGAAACAGCGTCTGGACTTGTAAACCAGCGTTTTTCAAGTTGGCCAGCAGTCCGTGTTGACCTGTCACTGTAAGTTCTTAACATGTATGTTTTTTCTGCCTGTGTAAGAAACCTAAAACTGACCATTTCCATACAGAGTGGAGGACTTTTTACTATGTCATTTTTGAAGTGTGTTTTTCTTGACTGCATTATTCGGCATCAGCCTTTTCACACGTGAAGATCATTAAGTCCAAGTATCATTCCACTATGACTGATGATCATTTGGAGATTTTCTTGAGGCTGGCTATCAGCAACTACTGTCCAGACTATGCATCCCTGACTGATTCCATTCAGTGCAAGTCATCAGAGTACAGTAGGCTAATGACAAAACATGTACACAGTTATATTGTGTAATATGGGTTTATGTAGTTATTCAAGGTACACCAGCATACATTGTACACATAAATTGTCAGTATATTTATAAATAAACATATGTCTTGCATTTTTATATTAGGTAGATCATTTTGACTTAGTCATTAGAAAAGTAGCTCGCAGGCTGAAAAACTGTGTGCACCCCTGGTCTATAGCAAGTTTATGTCACCACAGAGTAGAGACATAAAGAGTACAAAGAGAATGTGTGAGATATCATGGGGAGGTAACCAGGCCTGCTAAGTAGTCCTTTATTTTAAATTTCAATCAAATTCAAAATGAGGATGAATTTCCATAGTACACTTTTTTGTAAATAGTCAGCAAAACTTCATTAGCTATTGAGTTTATCTGCCTATATCAGTACACCATCAAACACTGTGAGATAAAGAGAGACAGACAGAGACCAAGATGACAAGGACAGAGTATCTCCCTAAGGAAGAGTCTAGGTCTGAAGACCTCTGCCAAATTGCAGTAGTATTTTTTTGGAACTACTTTGCTAAACTCTCCTAGAAAGTGTGTTTTTGTCTGCATTTACTGTCATCATGCAGCTCTGCCAACACAACATTCCTGCTGTGCTGTGGGTGTTCCAGTCTTTTAAATCACTGATCATTTTACCACGGGACATGGTTAGACCATCATATCACCCAGCCTGATACAAATATATGCGTTAAGGTGTGTGATTTGCATTGCAAGTTATATCAGCCTAGCAACATAATTATCCAGTTATTCATAGTTATTGTGATATATCTTACACTTGTGTGTCCATTATCTTGTATTATAAATTGTGGATGCTGGCAGTGAATCGTGCATTAGATAAAAGAATTGATTTTGGCTAGTAAATGTGGATTTTGTTGACATATCATTCTTCATTCCAAAAAGATGAGTAGGTGGTAGATTGGTGGTAGGTGGTAGGTTGGCGTATTACCAATGGAGTGAAAATATGTCACCTACAATCGGCCAATTCTGATTGCATTTTTACTTTTGCCCATTTTTTTTCTTTTTTTTAATATTTTCCAATTTTCTCCCTTTCCAAATGTGGTAGTCGCCAATTAACCCAACCCATTATTGGCTCTCCCTATCACTTTGCACTGTCCCTGACTCTAGGAGGGTGAAGACATGCACACGCTTCCTTCGTTGCGTGCAATACAGCCACCACCTCTTTTTGAACTACCGCTTGATACACCATCCCTGGGGAACCAACGTGCTCATAGGAAAGTGCAGGGTCTCTAGTTTCGAATGGACCAATCATTAGATCCCTGAGCCAGCGGACATTGCAATGCTCCCGCCCAGAGAGAGTACTGCCAATTTTGCTCTCTTGGGCCCCGACTTTTGATGGCAAACAGCATGACCGGGATTCAACCACTTTTGTCCATTTTTATAAATAATGTTGTTAAAAAGTGACAGAAAGTCATTATGTAACATCTTGATGACTATGTTTGCATGATAGTAAGACTTGCATTACTTGTAGTTTATCTGTAAAGCTAAATAAGAAAAAATTGGACACAAAACCACATTTGGAAAAGGGAAAAATGTCAAGTTGAAATCTCTGTCAGACTTTCTCAGTCACTTTAGAAATGTAATAATGAAACTAAATCTGCTTAAGATAAGTGAAAGTTCTTTTTTCCTGTGAGAAATACTGTTTTTGTCACAGATACATATTGAACTTGTTTCCTGGCTGGCTGTCTAAAGGATTTCAGCTGTGTGAGAGCCATTTTTTGAAATCATATCCATACATTTTTGCCAGGCTTATCCCTGACCGGGCCTCTTGCATCTGCTCCTCCTGCTTCTGCTTTAACTAGAGGGGACAGATCCGCTGTTCTGCAACAAATCTTTAAGTATTTTTATTCAAAACTTGACTCAGAGGGTGAAGCCCATTTCCCAGTGTATAATGTTTCACAGCTCACAAAGAAATCTTGGGTTTCCTGTGTGTATCAAAAGCTGGTTAACTGGGTCGAGGAATTGCAGAGCGGCCATGATCCACTTTGGAGCCACAGGGAGCCATGGAGACCTGTGAGCAAGCCCCATCACAACAGTCCTGAGGGTTAGATTAAAAGCATATTTAAAAGTGCCAGGAGTTAAGTGCTGGGAGGGTCTCCATGACAATCACTTTAGCAAGCCTGCTGAATATGCCTGCTTATGAAATCTGCCTATTAACTATAAAGCTTAAATTAATTAGATATCACTATGCACTAATGGGCAGACTGTGTGAGGTGCAGTTAATGCAATTCGGGACTAAATCTGTCTTCACTAGTCATTTCTTTTAGACACACACATGCATAATTGAGTTTGGGCATTAGTAGGCTCTCATCCACTGTTCATCCATCATTTTGCTCCATCTTCACATATAAGAAGCTGAATGAAAATTACCTAGATAGCAGTTGTCAAATAATAAACAACTGATTTACCTGCAATGTAGCCAGTCCAAATCTCACGCAGTCATATGCTGCTAGAACTCAGATCAAGCCATTTTTAGTTGCTGTATTAATAGGACATATGATAACAATATAAAAGGTACATACATACCGGTACATACATGCACATTATACTTAGGTAAACCTCTGTGTTTGCATCAGTGATCCCTCATGATTGCCACAAATCATCAGTGAAATTCTACATTCAGTTTGCATCATCTCATTAAAAATCCTATAGGGCCCCGAGTGCCTCGGCAGACTAAGGTGCTGTCATTATAATCCGAGGATCGTGAGTTCAAATTTGGGTCATGCTGCTTGCTATCTATCGGCAGTTGGGGTCCAAGAGAGCACAAAAAATTGGCTGTGCTCTCTCTGGGCAGGTAAGCTCTCTCCCAGTACTATTAAGTAATATCGACTGGCTCAGGCATCTGCCAGGTGATCCATCAGAACTGGGGACTCTGCGCTTTCCTCCGAGCATGTTGGCTGCTCAGCCCTGATGAATTGGCAGCAGTTGGAAAAGAGACGGAGCCTGACTTCACTTCCATCGGAGGAGGCATGTGTTAGTCTGCACCCTCCTACAGTCAGGGACATTACAAGTGATAGGGAGTGTCAACAAATGGGTGGGTCAATTGGCTATCAAACACATTAGGGAGGGAAAAAAGTGCTGTAGTTTTGGATAGAATTACACCAATGTGGGCTTAAATGTGTAGTTCTGTTAGTAGCCTTATGAAGTATTTGGCTTTGTTTTCTATCACATGATGTAGATCGGTGGTTCCCAAAATGGGGTGCGGGACCCGAGGAGGGATGCTGAGCTATTGCAGGAAGAGCACAGCAAGGCAAATACAGGGGTTAGACAATGAAACCGAAACAGCTGGTTTTAGATCACAATAATTTATTAGTAGGTGTAGGGCCTCCTTTTGCAGCCAATACAGCGTCAATTTGTCTTGGGAATGACATATACAAGTCCTGCACAGTGGTCAGAGGGATTTTAAGCCATTCCTCTTGCAGGATAGTGACCAGGTCACTAAGTGATGCTGGTGGAGGAAACCTTTTCCTGACTCGCTCCTCCAAAACACCCCAAAGTGGCTCAATAATATTTAGACACAAAGACTTGCTGTCTTGGTCACAGATACGCCAGCAAGACGTGCACCAACAATTTGTCCTCTTTTGAACTCTGGTACGTCACCATAATGTTGTGTGCATTGTAATATACTATATAACTGTGCTCTTACCTGCTAACTGAACCTTCACACTCTGCTCTTACTGGTGCAATGTGACATTAATGAAGATTGGCCACCAGACTGGTCCAAATTAGCCATGAAACCTCCGTCACTAAAATGACCGGTGTTTCAGTTTCATTGTCTAACCCCTGTAAAAGGGACATGTTAGAGCACCACTAGTGCTTAGAGGGTTCAAAAATATTCTTAACTATAAAAAGGGGGATGAAGAAAAATTTGGGAACCACTGATTATGTCAGTTATGATTGCTCAGTTATACTGTTCGCTTTGCATAACTATGTTACACTGATTGGCTAGTCATGCTGTATTACGTCAATGGTAGAGTACATTGTGCCCGGGAGGATGCATAGGCATTGAAGACATTCTTCCACTTTCATGATGCCAAATTCTGTTTTTACATTGTGGGTGTAATTGCTGTTATTGATTGTTCAGCTATACTAGATAAAAATTTTGAACTGTGTGCCTTGGGCATTGTATATTGCAAGCCAGTCTTTTTCTCAGGAAGTAATACTGGAAACAGGAAGTCATAGTAACTGCATGTGTTGTTTGATCATATGCCAGGAGAAGAAAAATATTTTTTCCCTGTGGCTGATTCAGTAATACTCAAGCTTAGCTATTTTGCTATTTGTCAGATCAGTTTTGATTTACGATTTCTTTTAGGTGGATTTATTTAGATTTTCTTTCTGAGAAATGAAAGGCTCATGTGAGCCTAATCATTGGGAGGGATATATATATATATATATATATATATATGATAATTTTTCAGAGATTTGAGATTTTGGATCATGCTTTCTACATAATTTTTCAAAAATTTGAGTTTAACTGAAGAAGCAGAAGTAATTTATTTGAAATTATTATTAATGTTATTATTATGAATTGCCGTCAAGATAATTCAGACTCCTGGCAACCATATTGATAGTGTTTCTCCAGAACATCCTGTATTCTGTTTTAGTCTTCAGGTCCTTAGGCTGTGTTCAGACTGCAGGCAAATCAGATTTGTTTCTCAAATCAGATCTGTTGAGATGACTGTCTGCACTGTTATTAGCAAGTGATCAGATTGAATTTGCATGTCCAGATTTTACAAACCTATCTGTGTGGGCTGCTGTGGTAAGTGTCAGTAACTATGTAGCCACATTGCTGATGTGGTTTTTGTGCATGGAAATAGGAGAAATGGAGGTACATCATCTCAACCTACAAGCAGTTGCCCCTGTCACTTTTGACAGCAGGCAAATTCAGTGGTAGAGGAGGCTGGTATACACTTCACTGTTCCATGCTATAGTCATGCTTAGCTTCACTGTTCAGCGAGAGTTGGGGTGTCATCTGTAAACTTCTGTCTCTCTGGATTTGATGTGGTTGTGGTTGTTTCTTGCACTGCGATTGATGTGCAAAAGGCACTTTGAAGTCCAGAATGTCCAGACTGAGACAGATCTGTACAAATCCATTTATAATCACATTGTAAACCACCTCTAAATGTGATTTGGATCTTACAAGCAAAAATAAGATTTCATGTGGTTTATGACTGTCTGGACTATCAAAAATCAATCTGTATACAATCTTGATATGCCAGAAATCTGATTTTCACAACATAAATGATTCCCCTGCTTGCATCCATTCATCTTGTTGCTGGCTGCCCTCTTCCTCTTTTACCTTCAACTGTCTCCTCAAGTGAACTGGTTCTTCTTATAATGTGTCCAAAATGAGACTTCATCATCTGAAAAGTGAGGTTTGATTTGGTCGATTTATTTTTCTTTGCTGTTCAAGGTTCACTCAAAAGTCTTCTCCAACAGCAAAGGTAAAAGGCATCAGTATTCTTCCCATCCTTCCTTCCTTGTCCAGCTTTCACATCCATAAAGAACCACAGGGAAGACCATAGTCTGGACAAATCTACTCTTTGTTTGAAGAGACAAATCAGTACATTTGAACATCTTTTTCAGTTCCTTCATCCTTGTTCTACTGATGGACAGTCTTTGTTGTATTTAGTGACTACTCGGTCCAGTTTTGTTAATGGTTGATCTAAAAGCTGTCCTCCACTTTAAAATTCTAGAGTTTAAAGAACCTACAGGTCTTTCTGATTTTTGTTGCATCATCCACATATCAAAGGTTATTGATGTTTATTCCACCACTTTTTTAATATTTGGTCATCTTCCCCCAGTCTTGCTTATCCCATGACATGTCCTACAGGTTGAAAATGTATGGTGACAGTGTACAGCCTTGTCTGACTCCTTTGCCAGCATTGGACCGGTCTGTCCATTTTCTGTCATGACTGTAGCATGTTGATCAGTGTAGAGATTCCTCAGTAGAACAGTGAGATGCTCCAGTACTCCCATCTACCAGAGGACATTCATTAATTTTGTGTGGTCACTATTTAAGGCCTACTTGTAGCCAGTAAAGCACATGTTGGTGCTCTTCTTGATTTTCTTGGTCTTTTACATAATACAGCATACATCTTGATCTGCAATGATATCTCTTGTTCCGCTGCCTTTCCTGAATCCTGCTTCTACACCTCTTTTGATGTAAGATTACAAACTAGCCCATTCATTTTAAATTTAGCTGTATCCTTTTATCACTTTTATACTAACTGTTGAGGATGGCTTAAACCTCAAGCTAGTTCAAATGTGGATGCATTATCGAATGGGGAGGTTAAAGTGTTCACTGTAGAGAGTAAAATACCAAATGCTGTAAACTAAGTACCTACTATGTTATAGCCATTTTGGTAATGCATGTGTTAAGTGTTATCGCATAGCTATTTACTTTGTAGTGGTGCTGAGGGTCTGCTACATGATCTGCTGGTTCTAATACTTCTTCTCACAGAGCTTGTTTACTCAATTCTATATGAGGAAGGAGAGCTGCTTGTGCTCCAACAAATGGCCGGCTATTCATGAACATGTACATTGGAACATCGGTTATAGTTTGCCCTGTTTATTGTACAATTCAGTTATTGTCTACTTTTTTCAGGGAAATTTTGTCCCAGTTATCATTCATCTGCCTGGTTTTCATCGGTGTGCCCACATAACTTGCAACTAAGTTTGTGAAAACAAAGCATCCACCCATGCATTTTTTCACTTTGCATGTGTTTGTCGTTCACTCTGGCTTTATTTCTCATTGTTTCTCTGGCTTTGTTTCTCATTGTTTCTTATTGATAACACTCAAAACAAACTAAAACACCACCGGCATGCTCTAAAACAGAGCATGAATCCGTAAGAGTGATGTTAAATGTTTGTTTATCCATTTCATTAGTCTTTTATTTATTTCTCATTGTTTTCTGTGTGTAAAACTATAGTTATTCTATATAAAATGTGTCTGGAATGGATTAATTTTATTTACATTATATCTTATGTGAAATATTGCTTCAGTTATCATTCATTTTGGTTATCATCAGGCACTTCAGAACAGATAAATGACGAAAACTGAGGTTCTACTATATATACATTTATTAAGCTTTGCAATCATTATATCAGAACTAATGGCTGTCTTATTGACTTTCTTTCTCTTCCAAGTGCCTTTGTATTGTGCAGTCTGAGAGGATCATCATCTAGTGGGTTGATACACACACTGGGCTTTACTAACTTTCAGAACCACTTGATGGCCACACAACCCAGCACCTTGCAGGAAACTCTGCCAAGCTTGATCAGAAGCTTTCACTCCAGTTTATACCTTCAGGCTTCACCTTGCTCTTACAGTCTCTCTGAACTGTGGATATTTGATGCCAGTCCTTTGATTCTAACCTTCCAGATGAGGGATACGAACTCAGTAAGCACTCTACAAAATGTTTAGGTGGTTAAGCAGTTAGCTATCATTCTGCAATGCTTTGATCACACATGATCAGCTTCAAAGTAGTGCTCCATAAACCTCCCTGTAGAGATAGGAAAGACCTTATGTGACTGCACTTGTTCCTCCGTGGATGAACAGATTTTTGGAGTGCAGATTAGCCTTGTCTTGGTCCATGAATGATGTCATCTCACAAACCCTCCGCCCCCTACACTGCTGGACCTGATCCAGGCCACTCAAGTTTGGGCCTGACTTTAATTTGTGTATGCTTCCTGGAGGAGCCCCAAGCCTCCCTCTCCCCTCCCTCATCTCTCTGAAAGACTATTAATTAGTTCCTGATTAGGGTTCCCTGTAGGGCAATAAAATCTCAGTCATGGACGCATGGAAATCATACTGCAGTTATTTCGCTTTTTTCTCAGGCTTTAGTTAGGACGTTTTTTAGGAATAATTTGATGAAACATCTCATTTACACCATTTCTCATTTACCTAAAGCCAAGATATGTTTGAGTGACATGATTATTGATGCTAGTAACAACATTAAGAGGAAAATCCAGTTTTCAAGATGGCTGTATACATGGCTGCAGCTGTGTTTGAGACTATTACAGTTTGATATGGTTTGAGGCATATATGATGGTTTAAGTGTATAAGCAGTTTGAATGATGCTGTTTGATGGAGTATTAGCTAGAGAGGTGGGTGGGTACTTGAGTACTCAGTTTGAGGTTGCCAGTATTTCAATATTAAACTCACAGTTCCACAATTTGATGTTACACTAAGAGAGGAGATGAAGGCCAACAATTTGGTGAAATGCCACTTTTTACAGTTTAATTTTATCAAGTATACTATACTTTATATACTTTGTATATACTGTTTGTATACTACTGTACACTTTACATACTTTGTATATATGTACAGGGATTAGACAATGAAAATGAAACACCTGTCATTTTAGTGTGGGAAGTTTCATGGCTAAACTGGACCAGTCTGGTAGCCAATCTTCATTAATGTCACATTGCACCAGTAAGAGCAGAGTGTGAAGGTTCAGTTAGCAGGTAAGAGCACAGTTTTGCTCAAAATATTGCAATGCACACAACATTATGGTGACATACCAGAGTTCAAAAGAGGACAAATTGTTGCTGCACGTCTTGCTGGCGCATCTGTGACCAAGACAGCAAGTCTTTGTGTCTAAATATTATTGAGCCACTTTGGGGTGTTTTGGAGGATCGAGTCAGTTTCCTCCACCAGCATCACGTAGTGACCTGGCCACTATCCTGCAATGGCTTAAAGTCCCTCTGACCACTGTGCAGGACTTGTATATGTCATTCCCAAGATGAACTGACGCTGTATTGGCCGCAAAAAGAGGCCCAACACCTACTAATAAATTATTGTGGTCTAAAACCAGGTGTTTCAGTTTCATTGTCTAACCCCTGTATACTACACTTTGCTACACTGAAACACACCTGCCTACATGTGAGAGTGAAGCCATGAAAGTGGAACAAAGCATGCAAAGGACTCTTGTAGTTACTCAGATATCGAAATAATTTTGAATGTACATCCATAGTGTTTCATTAATTTTTAGTCATATTAGTTAAAAAATGGACCTCAAACTTCTTTTTGAATGAAGATTGCTTTCCATAAGCATCTGCACAACAACTACATTTAATTTATAGTCTGTTTCTATTCTAGTCCTGGTCAAATCTGCTTTGATCTCAGTTTATAGTTTGCCAGTAAGCACAGGTGATGTATAAGGTACTGTATAAGAATGATATTGCTAGATGCACTCCACTGGGCTTCTCTAGCAGTAGATTCCTGTCCATTAAACACATCACTCTTTTTTTCCCGTCCACACAGGAAAGCTATTTCCAGCCATTTTTCCTCTTCAGAGGTGATAAAGCTGACCTCATAAACACACTGCTGACTGATGGAACCGCAGGTTTCTGTAGCTGTGGCTGAAGCGTCAGTATTGATTGTTGTATAGATCTGCCTCTTACTGGCTTCATAGATAAACTTACAGGCTTTAGCACTTTGTTATTTTAAGACTAACAGAGAGGAATGTGTCTCATTTATCTCTGAAAAAATTGGGTTTCATTTTGTTAGCTTTAAAATTGTGTGCTGACTGCACAAAAATGCAGGCCAGTGGAATACGGGATGTTGAAAGGGACCATCCTCATAAGCCACATTTGGGATATTTTGTCGAAATGAATTGCTGTTGTGATTCATTGAAAAATTATACCAGTGTACATCTTCCAGAACAATCCATAAGGAGGCAGTTATTGATAGTGATAGTGATTGGTGTGTTATTGTCATTCAGTAATGTCAATCAAATTGAATTAATTTTCAAATCAAAAGAGTCTTTTTAGCTATGCATTGTGCAACCACTGTGCAACACAACAGAGGTACAAATAATACAACAAATACAACATAATACAATAAATATAAAAGGCATATGTCAATATGACAGTGTGAAGAACAGGATGAAAGAAGCCACACATGAGCAGTACAGTACTAGAGGGCTAATTGAATAGAATATAGTCACATGTGTGTATATATATACACTACCAGTCAAAAGTTTTAGACCATCCCAATTTTTCCAGTTTTTATTGAATATTATTGAGTTTATTGCACTCTGAAATAAAAGCATAACAGTTAAATAAGAACTCATGGAATCAATTTATAGACCAAAATGTATCTAAACGTTGGACTCATCACAGTAGTACCTTTGTCAGATATAACAGCTGAACACACTCGTGACATTCTTTCTACAACAGACATCAAATATTCTTCAGACAGTTCTTCACAAATCTGCTGCAGAACATCACATAAATGTTGGCACTTGTAGGTTTGC
The DNA here is from genome assembly GCA_036984385.1 of Crenuchus spilurus. Classification (NCBI taxonomy): domain Eukaryota; kingdom Metazoa; phylum Chordata; class Actinopteri; order Characiformes; family Crenuchidae; genus Crenuchus; species Crenuchus spilurus. The sequence continues at coordinate 121,392 of BRDA01007225.1, forward strand.
TTTGCTTTCACTTCATCCCAAATCAGCTGGATGGGGTTTAAGTCTGGAGACTGTGCTCCACTCCATGTTTTCAAGCTGACCATCTTGTTGTTTTTTCCTGAGGTAGTTCTGGCAGAGCTGGAACTTCTGTTTTGGGTCATTATCTTGCTGTAGGATGAACCCCTGACCAACTAGGTGCATACCTGAAACTTTTGAAAACTTAGTTTTTCCAGTAGTGTATTTATACCAAATTGATGATATAAAATTCTTACTTACAATACATGGAAATAAGGGGTAGGAATGGGAATAAGTTTTATTGATATCAGTGTTATCAATTCTGCTTGTTAGTGCAAGTCTTTATCAATTTCCTTATTAATTCCTGATAAATCTTCTGTGAGAAAACATAAAATATAACTCTGGAAAACGAATGTAAAACTGGCTGCTAAAATAAAAAGTTCTTTAGAAAAATATGCAATAGTTCTTACTACCATTTGAATAAACAGTAGCACTACTTTTTGAACCAAATATAAATCTGACACATATAATAGACAATTCATCTGTACAAAAAATATTTTTGCATTACTGAAGCATTTTTACAGCAGCTTCATTTAACATAGTTCAGCAGCATCACTAACCATAAGAATGGCTGTTAGGTTAGCTAGTTTTTGAGCAACTTTTAGCTAGATGTTAACCAAACGTTACTCTCGTTGGGCTGATGGCTAATTCTTTATTAAGTGAAGCCATGCTTTGAATTGTTTCTTTCTCCTCACCAGGACTGTTCTTGCAAGCTTCCAGCATTAGAGATTCAGAGTTTAACATCAGGCACAGATCTAAACGTCATGATTCACAAATGTTTACAATGCAAAACTGTCAAAAAATCTGATACCCTTAGAGACTTTTCCAATGTTCTGACCACTTAGAACGGGTTCTCAACTGGAACCAATTCTCAATTCCCATCTTCATCCTGATATCCGTGGATTAAAGTTTCTTTCTTCCTGTTGAGTTCATTTAAGGTGCAACAGAAGGCTAGGAAGGGTTTTGTATGAAAGGCAATAGAGCGATAAGGAATGTCTATCTGAGTAGCCTCTGACCTCTCCTGTTCTGTCTCAAGTGTGTGCCCACACACACTCACACACACATACACACACACACACTTCTTCAAAAATATGCTTTTCTTCCTGCTCTTGTTGAATTAGTATTGCAAACACTTGTCAGCAGCGAGTGGGGGTGGGATGGTGTGTAAAGCTTTAGAGTCTCTCCATCCCCCCTTTGCGCTCCTCCCCTTGTCCCTTATGCCTGCCTGCTTCAGCAGTAACATGGCTCACGGCTAACCGCGCTGCACACTGAGGGACCCCTTTCTTGCTTTTCAAAGGTTGCTAGGCATGAACGTGCAGTTTGACAGGCTTTTAGCAGAGTAACCTGCAGGCAACAGATTGTCCTTAGCAGAAGTAATCTCTCTCGCTCCCCTGCGCATTCTCTTTCTCGCTCTCCCTCTCTTTCTCTCTATCTCCCTCTTTCTCTCTCTCTCTCCCACTTTCTCTTTCTCTCTCTCCCTTTCCTGTCACATTGTTGCTTCTCCTTTCTCCCTCATTCCTCACTTGCTCCTGTGTCTCATCCAGGCTCGCTATGGAAACCGGGTGCCCCCCTGCTGGCTGTCCCTTCATTAGAACCCAGACGGAAGTAACTCCAGTGGCTGTCTCCTAATAGGGGCCACAAAACTATACGGGCCTGTTTTAACAGAGACTCCTTGACAGTCTTTCCATTTATATAATCAATTCATTAAGGATGTCCACTGTCCTGTGCCCTGTCATGGTCCTTGAGCATTACAGTAGTAGCATAGCAATATAGAAATGTGCCTTTACATTTTATATTGATTTATATTAAGGCACATATGGTGACGGACTGCAATAGCTGCGCTGTGTTAGAGAGCCAAGGGAGATTTTTTACCCACTGCAATAAGGATCTACAATGAGTCTCACTACTGTAGGCACAGTACTGATCTCCTACTACTGCAACTGTGCTAAACCACATCATAATACACAAGTAGTGTTATAACCTGATAGTGGTTAATTTACCATTATGCATCTTTCACTTACACTATGCATGTTTAATTATAGTTTGTTCCCCTTGTGTGTTGTAACTTTGATAGTTTTTTTATCTGGTATGTGTATGTTTTGTGTGCTTTTATGTTGAGGCTGCTGTGGCAATTTTCTTCAAGATGAATAATTAGGGTTGCACCAAAATAAAACATTTTGCCCAAACACAAACATTTGGCCAAATATGTATTTATATAAATCTTTATAAAATTAGTAACTAAAATATTTTCCAAAAATAGTCAGAAATGAATGTCTGTATTTGAATAAGTTGGTTTGACATCATTAAGTTTAATAACATGACTTTAATTGATTACTCTTTTATATTTGCATATAAAACACATTAGAAAAAAGACACAAAACAATAATAATATAATAATATAAAAATACATATGAAGATACATGCATGTCAAATTATTACTAATATTTCATTTTACAAACATGAAACAAAATAATGAATATGGCTAAAATAAATGATATAAGTGACATGGATGTTTTGTGTGTTTGATTGTCACTGGTTACAAACAATGAAACACTTTACATTTCTTCTGGTAATTGGGAGACAATCCCTAACACTGTAGCCGCCGGAGCACAAACATAACACAAGCTAACACGAACAACATAAGCTAACATGAACACAAAGCTAAGCGGCTGTATTCTGGCTTCATCATAACAAGTGTAGTTTAGTAAAGGTTGTGGTTGTAGTTTGTTGTCTTCTTCCATTTCACCACCAAACTGTAACTGTGCTGGTGAATCTGTTTTGTTAATCTCTGAATTCTGACGAATGTTCAATATTAAACTCATTTTATAGCAGTAAAGCTATACTCTGCTTCTTGTCTACAGAACTAGAAAAGGGTGACAATGTCCTTAAAAATGTTTGCTATAAATCTTTTCATTTATTTGGACAAACACCAAAAGTGTTTGCCATTTTGGACTGAATAATTTTGGTTGCCAAATATTCTGTGTATCAGTATGTTTATCCAACCTAATCTAGTCTAATTATTGCTTTTGATTGAAACTTGGTTGACAAAAATAATGAAATTGATTACTCAAAGTAACTTCGCACTCATCAAGTTTTGTGCTTATTTTGTGCTCTTTTAACCTTGGCACACCACACAGGAGCCTGCTGGAAGTCACCTGCAACAAATGTGTATTGATGTTCTCAGGCACTGCTGGGTCATCTGTGCTTCATATTTGGCAGGAGTTTAATCAGGCGTTCAGATAGCGTTTTGTTGGACTTATGAGTGTATGTTGGGGTTTGTTAGTGAGGCAGTTGGGGAGTTTGTTGGTAGCTGGGAGTGGGTACACACAAGATAGGGGGGTTGGGTTGTTGCCTTTGCGACTTTCTTTTAAACTCCATGCTGGCAGATGTCCGTTCCAACAACAGAGCCCAGTCCTGAAGATCAAAGAGAAGCAGCAGATAGACTTATATGGGCGCGCTTTGTTGCATGATACTACTGTCAACTTCAGTAGGTTCCATTTCAAAGTGAACAGATACACGCTGTAGCTTTTGTGGTCAGATCCAGACTGTATTTGCGAATGCTTTTCTGCAGGTTACAGTTCAGCAGACAGTTAAGTAGCAAGGGAGTACTTTGAAGTTAGAAAAGATCAACGTTTCCTCTCCTCCACTGAGCTTGGTTGGAAAAAGGCTATTTTCAGTTATTTTGTTCTTGCCCTTTGCTTTATTGTGAATAATACACCGTGTTTACTGCACAACCTTGGAAACTTGGCACTTTTATTAGATACTGTGCTGTAAAGCCAGACAGAATTACTCTCCACACAGTGCTTGTGTGTGGCCTGTATCATCATCTCCAGGGCTTTTGTTTGTAGGTTTAGGTGGAATTTCTCATCAAGCTTCATTGTATTGATTCAGATGTATAGTATTGACAATTGACTTGTTCACAGACAGATTGGCAGCACTGAGAAGAAGTTAAGATAAAGTTGTTTTAAACGAATTCATACTTTGATCAGTGTGCTGTCTTAAATGGCTTCAGTGGGGCTTTTGAATGAACCTGTTGTTGTTCTGCTTTATCATCCCCTCCTTTCACCAGGTCTGCACCGCATCCCTGCCTCTTTGTTAGCAGCAACACTGTGCTAGTCTACGAAGACACACACACACAAACACACACACACAGTGACATCAACCTAACATGCAAACCAAACAACCAGCCACCGTGCACAAACAAGCTAACGTCTTTATCGGTTGGATGCTGTCTTCTTTTTTTAACACATCATCTGTTTTTTTCCTCTTTTCTATTTATTTCTCTTGGAGACAAACAGGAAAAATGCATTGACTCGACTTCATTGTGTGTCTGACTTTATCAGCTGAAGACATAAATAGGCTGACACAAAGACCGCTATCTGTGTTATAAACTTTGGCCAGCTTGCACACAAACAAGGAATGATTTAACATTCTCTGCATTGTGGACTTTTTTGGGAAGCAGCATCAGTATGGACTGAACGTCAGAGGCTGAGTAAGTCTGGCTCTGAATGGAGGTTACCATGGAGCTGCTGAAGCTATCCCACTATACACAAAGATGCACTACTGATGCTCATCTGTGTAAAACCTGCAAATCGACAGGACACAGCCTATTCATTTAGATTACACCTCTATCAACAGAAATACCTGCCCATTCTCTTTAACCTTTAGAAGTTGTGGTTTTCATTGGCAAGTGGGAACATAATAGGTTTTTCCCATTTGTAGCTCTTTATATTTTAGCATGTTTTCCATCTTTTAATAATGAAATAAGAGGAAAAGTAAGACAAGACAATAAAGAATGTAAATGTAATTTAGTAGTTAATTATCTATGTTGTTTGCATAATTATGTCATATTTAAATAATTGCATACTGTAAATCCAAGATAGAGCAAAATGGTAATGATAACGGGATTTCTAAAGGCTCAGCTGTATTTCTAGAGCAGTAATTGAGTATTGTGTTACTTAGTCTAGTGAATAGGACGGTTGTAGTGCAGGTTTATGTTCTCATATTGTCAAGGCTCCAGCCACTTTCTGGCGTTTCAATAGGACACTTGCAGCACTGGAAGACAAACAGGCATTCCTCCAAGGGCCGTTGCCAGGGGGATGGAGAGGGGCAGTGACTCCACTAATTTGAGAGAGAACATGTGGCACTGCTGCTACTGTCTGTGCCATAAAGCAGTGACGGGTGTCACCAGGAAGCCTCTCCAGCACTGGCAGGATCTGCACTGCAGCATGGCACTGGGAGAGCAGAGCCTGTTATCAGCACAGCAGAATTTCATAGATAAGCCAAGGCTAGTGAACAGTATGTGTTATGACAGAAATAGCGCTTTTCAAGCTCCTGTGGTGATTGGAGCATGGACACAATGTCACAGTGTTAGCTTGTAGGTTTAATGTGTTATTATCTTGATACCTCCGTGATGAACTTCTAAACATAGCTGAAGCTCTGCCTATTAGTCTAACAATGTGTGTGCTCTGCAGAGCCTTGACTCTGAATGAATAAATCTGTGAAAAGTGGTGGTGTTAAGCTGTTAACCAAGTATGCTGGTTTCAGGACATTGAAACATTAGAATAAAGGATTAAGCCACTATGCTGCCACTATCCACTTGATGGTGGATCTTCCACTTTTGATACACAGATCACTTTGTCTTATATTGTAACAAAACTCTTGTTTTTATTGGTTTCTTTAGTTTTATACAGACTGGCAATAAACATCTGTGCACATCATCATACATTTGTATTGTACAATATCTGAATTGTATCAAAATAAATAACATTGGCTTACGTTGGGCACTGAATGTAATTGGTTCCCAAAGTATCAAATTTTAATCAAATGTTGTGAGGTCAGAGATTTACAGGCCTAAACTAAATCTGCCATTTCCCTTCCAGATAGCAGTCTCTGCAGCAAAGTATGTGACTGATGACCTGTACCTAGAGGAGACGGGTTCTGGAGGATATCCTGAAGATGATGATGACTTTAGCTCTGGATCAGGCTCAGGTAAGCCGTCAATATTCGACACCTGTTTCTCACTGTCCATCATTCATTTGAAGAAGAATGCTTTCATAAAACCTTGCTGTGCTGGGATCTTTGTGAACGAATTTGTGCCCCTTTCAGGTGCTGGAGAGGAAGTGGAGGAGACGGTCACAGTGAACACACTCTTCATAGCACCCAAAGCAGAGCCAACACAGGACACCACCAAAGACTTCACACCTAGAGTGGAGATCTCCACATCCCGGGACATCCCCAGAGAAATGCCCAGGAAGCCTGTGAGGACAGAGGTTAGTGTTCATCAGAGCATCTCCTCATTTACTTGAAGCAATAAGTGTGCATGAAATTGTGATTAAAACAGTGAACTCAGGATTTGTCATCTTGTAAGATTTCATGCTTTGGTTCTTTTTGTATCTCTTCAGCCTCCAGTCCCTGTCACAGAGGATCCTCGCAGGAACCCCATCACCAGCACTACCAGCTCCCCTCGCTCTCCTGTAGAGCCCTTTGAGGTGCGCTCTGAAAATCTCTTCCAGAGGACAGAGGTTCTGGCAGGTATGTAAGGCTTCGTTCTTAGTAGGGCCATTATGAGAGATGTGCGCTCAAGGATAAATGGATGAATTATATAAAAGTAATAAGAGATTATGTTTGAACTATTCTGCAGAGTGTGTATACACATGTATGAAGGTTACAGTTTTCAAAAAAGGTAGTTTTACAAGTCATTGTCGGTGTGAAAAAGCCAGAGCTTCTTCGTTTATGTTCAAGGTAATATTACTGCGGCATTTGAAAGTTTCCCAAAGGATTCCTTGCCTTTTTTTACAGTATGTCAGCAAGGCGCTTCCTTAAACTTCAATTGCAGCCCTCGCTGGGAGTTATCAGAGTTCACTGAACAAGCCACTCCATAATGCCTGCTTATTTCTCTACTCAGAAAAGAAGAAAAACGCAGCGCTTGCTTCAAATAACTGATCAATTTCCTCAAGTTTATACTGAGAGAGGAAATATTAAAGTCAAGTTAACGCTGCTCTGTCTGGGTAATATCCTGCATCAAGCAGACTGGAAGCTCACTGAGGCAGCTTTAGCTGTGTGGGCTGGCAGACGTTTTCCTGCTTCCTGTCGCTTAGCTCTTCTTGTTGGCCCTCAAGCACTGACGAGGAGGTCTTTCATCTAATTAGGCAATTAATTACGGCTTAACTGAGGAAGAGTGCAGCCTGCTTTTTATGAACTGTGGAATTAAAGGGACAACAAGGGCCCCGTCGCATAACCCAATGGCAGATCATTATCGCTGACTTAATGATAGTGAGAGGACATGTTGTGGCTTCATTTTAAATTCTCCTTTATTTCTTGTCTTACAGCTGTCATTGCAGGCGGAGTTATCGGCTTCCTCTTTGCCATCTTCCTCATCCTCCTTTTGGTGTATCGCATGAGGAAGAAGGATGAAGGCAGCTACGATCTCGGAGAAAGGAAGCCCTCCGGAGCAGCCTATCAGAAAGCTCCCACCAAGGAGTTTTATGCGTAGACTCCCTCGTCTCCCCAGTCTTCATAAGCCAAGCTTCACCAACCACAGTGACGGTCTCATATTGATGAAGACAACAAACATGTTCAAATGAGATAAAAAAAAGCAAAACAACATTTGAGGAACATAAATAACATAAAGGAAAGCTTTTGCATAGAGTATTGTAATTAAGACCTTTTCTTTCTTTCTTTTTTTAATGAAAAGCCAAGCAATGCTCATTTTATCAGTCAATCTCCGTGTATTTAAACTTTTATTGTGTATTATTTGAAAAGGCTGAAAAGACAAAAACCACAATCTGTAAAGGTGAGGAATCTGCATCTGTCTTCTGTCAAAGGAGCTGTTTTTAGTCACTGACTACTTTTTAACTGTAGCAGTATGTATTTGTAAAGAAAAAAAAAGAAAGTGGAAATAATTGAATATAATTGTTCTGTATCAATCCTGTTTTCATTTTCATCATTATTTTGTCCTAGCATGTCCGATGTTGATCTTAAAGGTGTATTTCATTAATTTATCTTTTATCTCTGGTGTTTAAAAATGCCTTTCTGTAGTTTTCATGGATTAACATTTAACCGTCAATATAAATGTTCTCCCTTAAGGTTGCAATGTTTATTATTATTATTATTATTATTATTATTATTATTATTATTATTATTATTATTATTATTATTATTATCATCATCATCATCATCATCATCATCATTAGCGCTCACATCAGCTCAGTCCTGTGAACGATTTACTACAGAATGTTTGGATTTTTTGTTCTTTTTCTATAGCTTTAGCTGCATATGTAATATCTCGTTATGCTCAGATGGTAATTGAACTTAAAGGTGAAAGATAATGAGACTTAAGTAGAGCTAAATTGCCCCGTATATCGCTGGAGAGATTTTATTATTTAATTTAATCTAATCTCATATGGTACTTGTCGGTGCTCATCATTTTGAGTCATGTGGAGTCATGCAGGGAGATTGTGGGAAGTGTCTGGATAATTTAGTGCCCGACCTTTTCTCCTCCTCATGACACCCCATACTGTCTCAGTGGCCCTAGTGTCAATTTCACTTGTCATGACTTCCACCTGTGATGCCGGGGTCCGTTATGATTTCGCCTTGAGGTCCAGTGGAGAGGGATTGGATTTGCTCATTGCAGATGGAAAGTACTTGACTTGTGTTCCGATGTATTTAAGTCATGTCTGTTGGGTCGGAGGAAATAACTACTCGTATTTCAGACAGTCTGTCTCTTCCCATTAAGAGGATGACTGATGCCAGCTTGGTGGAGCGCTTACTCTTAGAGATAATTGCCTGGAAATTTAAGCTATAGCCACTTCCAGCATACTTTATTTGGGCTTTGCTTAGACTGAACTAGAGCAGGCCTCTTTCTGGCCTGGTTTATTTGTGTCCTCCCTTTTTAGTGCCATGCCTTTGTGTTTTTGAGCATGACTCAGCTGCCGTCAGACATGCAAGTGTCCTTTTGACCAATGATGCTGATGCTTCTGATGCTTCTTCTGAGAAAGGCATGCATGTTCTCTCAAATTTCAATCCAGGCCAAACAAATGTGGACATGTTTAATGAAGCCCTTTGGACTCCAGGCTGTCTGAGGATGCAGACAATTGCTCTTATTCAACGTCTGGTGCTGATAATATGGAGACCAGTAAGACAATTTGTTGCTTTTGTTTCCTTTCTTTGCCCTTGTGAGGGTCTTTGTTAACTTGTCTTGAAGATGCGGCCCCTCACAAACTCCACACATATTCAAACGTTGAACTTCTGCCTCATCACTGTCTTCTTGTATCTAGCCGTTGCCAACCCCTCTGAGTAACTTTCCTGGCCACAATCATTATGTAGCTCAGTTGGAGGTGAATTAAGGAAGGTACTGGAAACACACACACACACACACACACATATATTCATTAGCAAATCCAAAGACTCGTAGGATTCTCACATCGTTGTCATTCATACTCCCTTGGCCACTTTTGAGTTTTCACATTTTATTTTGTTTCTTTTCATTTTTTTAGGCTTTAGATTTGTTTTTTTAAGTAAAGACCTGACCATTGAGTCCAATTGCTTATTCATATATTAAAAAAAACTATATAGAAATATATATAAATGTATATTCACAAAATGTTTTAAACCTTCAAAGTGCCTACAATTTGGAAATGTGCTTGTGTATGTTTTGGTTGAAGGCAGTGTGTGTACATCAGAACGGCCAGAGTGACTGGTGTTATGTAAGCACAGCTGACTGTAATGGTAACTTTTTTTTTAGTCTTACAAAATGCAGACAGTATTGTATCTATAAGTTGAATCAACACTACTGAATAAACATTGTGGCCTAATATTGACTATTCCTTGTCTGTTTCTTACTAATTTTCTCTTGGGTTGGATGTATGTAATTGGTGCAGAAAAACGTTCTTGACGCCGATACATTAGGGAACCACAAGTGGTGCCATTTTTGTTATATTTCTTGCATTTTTTACATTTTCTTTAGAGCAAAAATACTGAACGGTCTGTGAGGAACGAATTTTTTTTATAAAAGAATAAGACCCACTGGGACTAATATTAATCACGTTTCCATTCTGGTGGTTTACTCATTATCTCCAGATTGTCTGACTGAACTAAATGGGATGAGATTAACATGTTTGTGAATAGTCTCTGTGGGTCTGTCGATGGGATTCCTACAGTCAGAATGGTATGGAGTAGAAACAACAGAGAGCTTATGATTTGATAAAACACATTCACCAGTATAATTAATTTCTCTTTTTATTAAATTGTTCTAAATTACATGACCATGAAAAGTTTTAGAACGTCCACAGTTTGCTAGTAACTTCAGAAGTCAAGTCCTGTGAATAACCTGGTGCTGTTCTGCCACAGTGAAAGTAAATCAAGCTTTGCAAATGCAATTCCTACAGGTTTCTGAACTTCAGTGGGTTACAGAGCAGAGCTGGAGCAAACTGGGTGTTGAACTCCAGTCCTGGAGAGCTGGACTCTTGCACAGTTCGGTGATGTTCCTGTTCACCTGATTCAAATCAGCAGTCAATTATGAGGTTTAGTTGTGTCAGAGCAGAGAAATCAGCTAACTGTGCCCTTGGTTCCCCAACTCTGTACTACATGTATTGGCAGTATTTGGACAATACAGCATGTAGTATATTTTTATTTTATTGGTGTGAAAAAGGCAGCTAACATTATAACCCTTAAAAGTGAACATCTTATCTTTAAAGGAACTGCAGGATAAAGACAGATGAGGTCAGTGAGGATGGCTTCCTGCACAGAACTGAACAGATGGGTGAAATCAATGCAAATTAAAAATGTGACACATTTGCGGGAATGTCTGTAAGTGTTTAGAAGGACTTTCCAAGCCAAAAATTTTATTTGCAGTGTTAAATCTTTGGCTGTTATTTCTGAAACTGGTGGCTATTTAGATTAGGTTTAAAATCATTTTTGTGTCTCAGATTGTGTTCTGTCCTGTAATTTCCACATTTAGATACCAAACTGCACAAATATCAATAAATACTGGAAAATGTGTGTCTGAACGGTCAATGACTGAGAAAATGAAACGGTCAAACCTTTAATCTTCAGTGATGAAGACACTGATTATGGTTAAGAGACAATCACTGCGAATGAATTCCATGGGAATGGGTTTGTCCCAAAACAAGCATAGGTGATGAAAGTGTACATTTCTTAGTCAAATTAAGTACAAATACTTGTCTAAAAAATTTAGCAAAAGATCAAGTACAGTTTCAAATTCTTTTGTCAGGTGTACACACTAAAGCACTAACTCAAATGTACTTGAATTGTAAAATTAGAAGCCTTGTTGTAAAGGGCATTTAAATGTACAGGCCTGGAAAAAATAAGAGAGCACTTCATATGTCCAACCCAATCTCCAGACTTAAACTGTACTGAAAAAAGCCTGGAATGTGATTAAAAGATGGATGGACAGTCATAAGCCATCAAACAAATGTGCTCAGCGTAAATTCACCCAATAACAAGGTGGTACATCAGGGTTATTCCAACAAATACTGATTTCTGAACTCTGTCCAAAATAATATATGATCTGAGGCTTGAAAACACCATTTGTTTTTATTCTTTTGTCTGTTTCTACAAATACATCCTCAAACTGATCATATTTTTGCTCTAAATTTGGAAGAAAAGTTGTCAACAGTTTATGGAATAATCAGAAACCTTAATTTTACTGAAACACATCTGTAAACAGTAAAACAAGAGAAACTGATCAGAGGTCTCAATTTTTCCCAAGCTGTACACTAGCTTCTTTCCATAGATGTAACCACTTTCGATTTTCTCTCTGTTTTGCTCGAAAATCTTTGTTTTTGGTTTGGTCAAGAGGTCAGGGCAGACTTTAGCCGCAGCAGATGTACAGACGTGCCTGCATCTATAGAGTGAGATGTGTGTCAGCTGTAGCTTCTGTCCCTGGGGCCCACTCGCTTTAAAAGGCTGTAGCCCACCATAGGCCAGCAGCAGGCGAGGATCCTGAAAATACACATCCATCCATTCACCACGTCACACATGTCCCAGCCCACCATTTGCATTTGTGTCAGAGTGCAGCCTGGATTTATAGTCCTCTGAATAGGTGCCCTATGTTTGTGTTTGCACTGGGGTTAGGGTTAGTGTGTGCCCGTGTCAGAGTGTGCCTTTAATTTATAGCCCTCTCAAAAGGGGCACATGAGAGAGAGAGAGAGAGAGAGAGAGAGAGAGGGAGAGGGAGAGGGAGAGGGAGAGAGAGAGAGAGAGAGAGAGATAGAGAGAGAGAGGATGGATGGGTGAATATGGGAAACAAAAGGGAATCGGGCCTCCTTTTTTTGGGTGACAGAGCTAATTCAATAACAAGGCCAACAGTGGTTGCTAAACCATGCAGAAATTTCAAAGAAGTGACATCCAAAGTAAACATACTGTCAGGCTTCATAAGAGGCACTGGCTGGAGGGCAAAGCCAGCAAACAGGACAAGTTCTGTATGAGTGGCAAATTATTCATTACTATCCAAGCTAACAGAGAACGTTATAAGAAGGTCCAGCAACATTTTTTAAAAGGTTGCAGTAACGTTGGGAATGTTCTAAATACATGCAACAGTTCATCACAACGTTTTCACATTCGTCCAAAGCTAAACACTAACATTACTGGACACTGCACTTCCGTTTACTCATGTTGTGACAGATTGAAGCCAAAAACTTTCAAAATGGACAATGCCATATTGCTGCTTCTGCAATAGATGTAAATTGCAACAAGAGCATGCGCAGTAGAGACGGAAGGTGAGGCATCGCTACAATCAATTTCCGGCCAATCGTGCAAGACCTGAAATTAGTCAAAAATCTAAATTCAGCTACATACGGAAAAAAACTGCGATCAAAATAACTCCCCAAGTGTCTGTTAGTACAACGTCCTGCTGAACATGACATCACTTCTCTTCAGAAACTTCAAAGTGATTAAATCTTATTAACAGAATGTAAAAAATGCTGAGCTGTGTTTTAGCTGGTGTGAAAAATCATGGAAGACGCAGACCACGATGGTCAGAATGAGCTGTCAATCAACCAAGCTGTCACATTACCCATTTAAATATCCCTAAATAACATATATAAACACATTTGACGTAAAGAAAAATACATAGGTGCAGTTTGTTAAATTAACACAACACAGCTGACAAAAAAATTGTGAATGTGGAAAAGAATAAAAAAATTTGCAGTCACTCCTATTCAATATAACAGTTATGGGCAGGGTTTAAAATTGTACTGCAACCAACCACTAGAGCGCATAGAGACGTTCTTATCAATGATCTAATATAATATAGATCATTGGTTCTTATAATACAGTTTTTGCTTTGAAGTAACATCACATCAGCGAGTGGTTTTTAGTGGTTCTGAATATCATGACGTCAGATCATTTGCGTGAAAGAGAGGGAGGAGTCAGCGGTTAATTTGAGCTGGAGGATATTCAGCATACAGTTTGAAGGTCAGTCGGGTCATGTTTTCTTCATATAATTTATATCTAATAAATAAACTGTTAATTTATTATTTATGTTGCTGGTAACACTTAAAGGTCATATTTCAAAACGGATTTGAAATTATATTTTTCTCTGTTGGTGTGACAGTATTTTAACGTACTGTAGGTGACGTCCTCATAATGTTGTAGAAACGTTACTGGAAAGTTGACAGATTTAACTAGAAAATTGCATTTCCTGAAGGAAACGCGGGATGTTGCGCATTGCTAACATGGTCCACAAGCTAAGGTATCCCAGTTGGTTTGTAAGGTGATGCTGTGGTATCTGTGGTGGTTGCTGTGGCCCCAAGGCGGTTGCTATGGTACCTAAGGCGGTTGCTATGGCACCTAAGGCGGTTGCTATGGGCCCCAAGGCGGTTGCTATGGACCTAAGACGGTTGCTATGGCACCTAAGGCGGTTGTTATGAGCCCCAAGGCGGTTGCTATGGGCCCCAAGGCGGTTGGTATGGGCCCCAAGGCGGTTGCTATGGCCCCAAGGTGGTTGCTATGGCCCCCAAGGCAGTTGCTATGGGCCCCAAGGCGGTTGCTATGGCACCTAAGGCGGTTGCTATGGCACCTAAGGTGGTTGCTATGGCACCTAAGGCGGTTGCTATGTGCCCCAAGGCGGTTGCAATGGGCCCCAAGGCGGTTGCTATGGGCCCCAAGGCGGTTGCTATGGCACCTAAGGTCGTTGCTATGGGCCCAAGGCCGTTGCTATGGGCCCCAAGGCCGTTGCTATGGGCCACAAGGCCATTGTTATGGTACCCAAGGTGGTGCTATGGCTCCCAAGGCGGTTGCTATGTCACCCAAGGGGGTTGCTATGGAACCCAAGGCGGTTGCTATTGGCCCCAAGGCGGTTGCTATGGTCCCCAAGGAAGTTGCTATGGGCCTCAAGGCGGTTGCTATGGTACCTGGCGGTTGCCATGTCTCTATGTGAAAATGAATGGGAAGAACGAGGGATGAAAAGATGACAAAAAGAGAAGTGCGGGTCAGTATGGCCCTGCACTAGAGCTCTGTTATCTGTCCTGATGGAGTACATGAATGTTGGTGGCTGTTTGGACACAGAAACTCTGTGGTTTGAGTGTATGTGAAAATGAATGGAAGTCAATGGGAGGAACGAGGGAAGAAAAGATGACAAAAAAAGGAGTGCAGGTCAGTATGGCTCTGG
>BRDA01007225.1:168296-197120 GCA_036984385.1 Crenuchus spilurus
TTACACAATTAATGTACACAGATTTTTATATATTGTCTATATATATTCCCTTGTGCTGCTGTAACATTGCAGATTTTCCCATTGTAGGATTAATAAAGGATTATCTTATCTTATCTCTTATCATTGAGGATAAAAAAGCCTAACAAAGTGTACAGAGAAACTGTGCATGTGTCTGCATTAACCATTAAGCCCTATTTGCAAGCAGACTACTATCCTACACAGTAAACACATGTAATTAACACATTTAATAGCTGCTGTGAAATATAACACTTTTGAGAAATGATGGCTGTGAAATTAAACAACAATGCTCGTGTATTTAGTTGGCACCTATAAATGACAAATAATCTATTGTTTTGATTGAATGTGCTACTCCAGAACGTTGGCATACATGCAGCTGGTATCACATCTTAAGCACATAAGATGATTATGCTGTTCACGTTTAAGAATAAGTACTTATAAAAATATTTAACAAGGTTTTATTTATTTGGTTACATAATATGTTACATCACACGCATAAAATACAAGGTTTAACAAGTGAATCAAGCACTAATTGGGTATTTCAACAGCAACCCATGGAAGGCACAGATATTTACTGTGAATGCAAAATAAGAATAGAAGTTGTCATTATTGTTGATGAATAAGGAGAAGAAACATTCTTTCCTGAGTTGTGTGCAGTTATTTGAGTGTGTTGAGACATAGAAACGAAGCAGCTTCAGTAGAGTAGACATGTGGATTCATTTCATTTAGACCATGAAAATGTTTCTTCTTTCTCTCTCTCTCTCTCTCTCTCACACACACTCTCACACACACACATCTGCGTGTGTACCTCACTCAACAATAGGGGACTCTTCTACATGCTCACTCAAACTGGCAGCTCTATGAGGGCTTCTCAACAGCCAAAACGTGCCTTGATTTGTTCTCTCTGCCTTGGCGTGACTTTCTCTCTCAAACATCCATCTCATTCTCTCACTCGCTATCTCACTATCTCTCTCCCCCTTACACTCTTATCTTCCTCCCTCCATCTCCTCATGTCTACCCATCGTCCTTTGTCAGATCAACAGCTCCTTACAATCCAACATGCTTCAGTGAGAGAGTGCACGGGATTCATGAAGTGCACATTTAAAGTTTAGTATGAAGTTTTAAGCCTAGACTTTTGTTGGCTTTGTGTCGTTTGCCTAATTAAAAACAAGTAATCAGAATAATTATGACTTAATTAGCAAAACGCTGGATTACATGCATCACCGTCGAAGTGCTAATGAGCCAAAACCTGTGCTTAATAACAGCATTAATCTTCCAGTTTTTCGGTCTACAGTTAAACTTGACCAAAGGCCACGTCCCATTTCCTGTGCCTTAGACACCCCCTTAAATCACCTCTCGGAAAGTTATAGACTGGATCATAGATTTGTCCTGTAGCATTTACCCAACTGGCTCAGGGTTTTGTTACTGTGTTAGTTTCAGCTGGGTAACAAAGCCCACACTGCTAGGCACATGATCGTGATTCTGTGCACCACACAAGCTTGTAACCTTGATGCTAAATCTGGCGCTGCTGTGAATGAATGTCCTGTGCGGACTGTCCAGTGTTTAAAAGGTTAAATTCTCAACCCATAAATGACATCTTCAATTAGCATGGATTCTGAGCTTGCCCGAGCACAAATTCAATTAACAACGCAGATGGCTAAAAAGACATAATGTATATCAATCACACAACATCAACCACTCACAGATGAAGAGAATATCAATGACTTTCTCATAACAATGGCATATGTGAAGGTCTAGGATATATTCTGTATGTATTGGATGCTGAAGAACAATATGGAAGCATGCAGGCCACTTGACAAGGTCTACAGAACTATGGTCAGACAAGTACACATTAATAGCAGAATATCATGACCATCTACCTAATAATGGGAATAACCACTCTTGACTAATTCCTGACTCTTTCCTTGTTGCACCTGTGTTCATTAGAGGTTGACTGGTTGACTGTGATTGCTCCGCACCACTCACTGGAGTCAGTCATCACTGTTATCTCATTGGGAGGCACTCAATGTTTGAAAAGTCCATTCTTGGTACATCTTCATTACGGCGGCATTAGAACATTGAACAAAGTTAGTGGTTTGCGAGATCCTACCACCCTTTACTTGGTACCCTATTATCATGCCCTTTTGGACTAATTATGTCCTTTGCCCATGATGATTGTTTTGTCCTCTGCTACAGTTGACTGGTGTGCTCACATATTTATACAGCAAACCCTGACTCCTGGCATCTATATTTTCTTGGGCTGATTCCTGTTGAAACACCTCTGGTAGGGCTTGTAGGGTGCCCGCAGTCAGCAGTGTTCAGAACCTACTCACAGTGCCCTCCAAATTTCTCAGTCCAATAGAGCGTTTGTGGGATGCACTGGAAGAGTAAGTGTGATCCGTTATAACCTTAGAAGACTTAAAGGCTCTGCTGCTCTTGATGCCAGGTAGTACAGGAAACCTTTAGTGTCCTTGCCTTAGTTGGTTGAAGCTGTTTTGGTGGAACATGGAGGACTGAAAGCATACTAGCCATATTAATAAAATGGTTTTTATACAAAGTATTATGGTTGATCAGTGCATTATGCAGCATTTGACTAAAGCTTGTAAACATGAAGGTGTTGTTTTTTCCCCAATTCATAGCACACAGAGAATGAAAGTGACATAATTGACAGTGACATAAAATGCCTGAATAAAAAAATTCAATCTTTTAGATGTTCATCCAAAGTATATACAGTATATATAATCTCATCCCTTTAAAATTTAAACTAACTAGTATCACTGATTAGCTCACATTAGAACTTTTGTGAGACATACTGTATATAAGTATAGTGCTGGTAATGTGTATACAGCTCAGTGCCATTTACTGCCTAGTGGTTCAATTGAATTTCAAAAATATATTTTTGTGCTTTGCATTTTTGGATATTTATACTCAACATAACAGAATATCAGATTCATTACTAAAACCTGTTATGAAAAACTTATTTTTGCATTTTTGTACTATAGAGACAACAGAGTCTCTATATGAAAACATTTCACCATTTACACAAACCCCAGATAATATTTCATGTAATTACTGAACTTGTCTCTTAAGTCAGTTGGTGGGAAATGTGTCCCAGTTTTCTGAGCAGCACTCTGGGTTTTAGGTATAAAATACTCATTTCAGATTCTGCTAAAGCTCCTTAGTGGAGGTAAGTGTAAACTGGGCTATTGAAAAACTTTATTTGAACCATTGCAATGCAAAATTTCTTATATAATTGAATCCTATTCTGCTCCTATAGCTGATGTCTGTTTTGATGGAACGTTTAGCTCAGTTATAATACACTGAGGCTTCTTCAGACCAAAGCCATTTCACCATAGCACCTTAATGTTTATACGCTTTTGTTGCTCTTTTGAAGGTCTAGCAGAACTGGAACAGATCTTCACATTTAGTTTACTTCACAGTCCATATGATACCCTTCTGCCAAACTGAAAAGCTCCTAAATGGAATTAAGGATTGTTTACCAAAGGAACTAATGGGCCAGGTCACTGAGTTCAAGTGGAATTATTTTCAGGGACTGCTTGAGATAATTTCCAAATGCTAATCAGTCTTCACTGCTGTTGACCTTCTCTTTGATGTTATGGTCACCTGCCCCTCTGTTTGGATCATGGGATCAGTGTGCTCTAGTGGGATTGACCTTAAGCTTCCCTGCTTTACTTTCCTAAACAGTTCACATCAGAAACACACAACGAGGATCATCTCAGATGCTGATTAAAGAGAATGACAATTAAAAGGAGGAGATCCAGTTGAAGGTTGAGTAGTTTCAAGTTAAAAATCATTATGGTCAAGAAAGAAGAAATGCTATTTGGACAGAATTATGGTCTATAATTATATTGTATATAATAAGATATATGCAATAAAAAATCAGTTGTAGCAATTGGGCAAGAATCGGGGGTAAAGCAAGATGATGTTTTATATTTAAAAAATGTTTTATGGAACATTTAAAACATTTAATTGCAAGTCATTTTGGAGCATTTCTATTTGTACACTTGGCATGAAATTTTCAAACAAGGTTGACATTTTCAAATGATGCAAAAAAGCAAAAACCATCACAAAGATGGAGATACAAGATGTTGTTCCGACATCAATGGTATAAAGACTTTATAAAGTCTGCAGACATATAACATCTCCAGCTTTGTGTGACCGGCACAGCACACACTTACACACCACCACCACGTCAGTGTCACTGCAGTGCTGAGAATTTTACACACACACACACACACACACACACACACACACACACACACACACACACACACACACACACACACATGTGTTTAAATTCTTAGCACTGCAGTGACACTGCAGTGGTGGTGGTGTGTAAGTGTGTGCTGTGCTGGTATTATTAGAGTCAGACAAAGCTGGAAATGTTAAACACTATGTTGTTTTGATACACCTACTACAGGAAGCTACTGGCTGGATAGTTTTGGTTGATGCACTATTTTCACTTTAGCAATGACACTGAAAACATCACCAACTCAACTGTTAAAACTGTCAGTACTGAGAATGATCCACCACCCAAATAATAGCTGCTCTGTGATGGTCCTGATCTTTGTAGAACAGGGTGAATGGCCTAACAAAGAATGCAGTGAAACATGTGGACTACTATCTGTAAATGCACCTATATAGTCAACAGAACTGATCAAATGGACAATGAGAGCAGATACAAGGTATGTGTACCTAAAGAAATGGCCAGAGAGTGTATATGTTCCAAGTGCAGACATAAAAACCACTGTTAACTATGTGTACACATGCAGCAGATGTCTGCCTCATGCAGTTTGTTTGACATGTCCTCAGGAATGAACTGCAATACCAACAGAAACAGTGGGGGCAGTATAACCACAGTATGATCTGTAATCTCAGTCAATGAACAAACCATGAACAGACCATCTGTGTTAGCATTACCGCCGCTGTTTCCTCAGTCTTCTCAGAATTAATAATAAAGTCAATACTTCAACTGCTGTCATGTTTACTGTGAATGTTGTGGCTGTGCATACAGAAGTAGCAGTTGTTAAAAGTTGTGGTATATTGTGGCTATCACTAGTGGATAGGACATTCAATCTTTCAGAGAGACAAAAACTACACATACGCATAGTAAACAGCATACTGCAGCCCTAGGGTTTAGCAGCATGTGGCTTGGCAAGACCAGAACAATCATTTACCTCATGTGCATTTTGTACATTCATTACATCTGCTGGAGTAAATATTACAGGCTTTCAGTATCACCTGGTAAGTGCAGGCAGGGTTAAGTAGATACGCTAGTCTGGCTAGCAGGTTTCTACGCAGCTTCGCAATGTGCTCTTCAACACCCTGCCCTCTAGATAACAACCAGAACTAACATTAACACAGATTGCAAAATTACACAGCTGACAAAATCCCAGACTCAGGTAAATAGCTTTTGTGAACTAATTTTGCATTGTTTGTACGTTACTTTATCTGGTTTGTTGGTGGCATGTCATTACCATCTGGTAAATCACCCACTAGCATTGCTTCCTTCTTAAAGTATTGCAGTTACATGAGCATTTTACTACCACTTGTCAACACACTACCACTCTCCCACTCAAAAATGTTTTGGGTCACCCAGAATATTCCATGACAACATATTTTGTACAGTGCATCATGGGATGTAGGATGTAGTATATGTAATGCTAAAATTAGCGCTTCACTAATGCTGAATATCTTTTTCAAAAATTATTTGAAAAATGGTTGCACGTCTCCTAGTAATGAACAGTGCTTATTGAGTTTGCTTTTTGACTGATATTGCCAAGTCTATTAATGGACAGTTCTGAATATTGTTGTTTATGTACTTATATCTTATATTCCAGTTATTAACAGTTCTTATTGAGCTTATTTATGAGTGTTTATTGGGATGTTTATAGATTAATATCTTATATTCTAATGTATAACGTGTTTATTCAGGTTGTTTACTGACTAATAACTAGTATTCTAGTGATAAACAGTGTTTTTTGAGGTTGTTCATTGACTAATAACTCCAATACTATTAATTAATAGTTCTTAATAAGGTTGTTTATGGAGTAATATCTCCTATTCTAGTGATTAACACAGTTTATTGTGTTTATATCTTGTAGTGTATGGAATGTCTGTTAAGGATGTTAATGGACTAATATAACATATTCTAGTGTAAAGTGTTTATTCAGGTTGTTTACTGACTAATATCTAGTATTCTAGTGATGAAAAGTGTTTATTGTGTTGTATATTGACTAATATAATTTGTTCTAGTGTATAGATTGTTATTGAGGTGGTTTATGTACTAATATCTCCTATTCTAGTTATTTACAGTGTTTATTGAGGTTGTTTACTGATTAATATCTCTCATTCTAGTGATTAACAGTTCTTATTGAAGTTGCTTATTGACTAATATATCCTATTCTAATTATTAAGTGTTTATAGCAGTTGTTTATTGACTGATATCTCCTATTCTAGTGTATGCAACATATTTGTGCATCCCTTAACATCTTGGGCAAAATATGTGTTAAACTTCCAGTAGAGAGTAAACAGCTGTACTAAAGTCTCTAAGTCTGTAAGCTCACTGTCAACAACTTGTGGGAGATACCAAAGTAAACTAAAAAGCAACAACACTGTCCTACTTCACAGTTCTACCATATACATTTGAATATTCAGAGCAGGAATACTTCTGGAAAAGAGTAGAGGAAAGTTTTTTTGCTTCTGAATTAAAAGTTTTCATGGCAAACTTCTGAGCCATAGTGTAGCTGTATTTCCTAATCAAGTACTTTTGGACTATTTGAACCACAGTATTTGATTAGCTACTATTTTCAAATGCTGTAAAAATAAATAAATAAACAGATTTTGCAATGGCAACAACAATGTGTGCAAAGAGATAAACCAGACAGCTCAGCAAAACAGGTTACTTCAAAACAAGACTTGTTCCTTTGAGAAACCGGTGAATGCTCCAATCAGCCTTCATTCCCAAAACCCATCACCTGAGCGTTCTCAGATTATTTCAGTCAAAGAGATACTTCTGTGTGTTAAAGATGAAGGTGGCACAATGCAAATTTGGCGACACTATCAAAGCAGCATCAAATAAATTGGGCTGGCATTGTTCTGGCCTTATCAAAGGGCTTCAGTCCAATTCAATTCCACAAGAAGGACCAGCAAGAAACAACAAACAGTGCCAGTCAATCTGATGGCTCTCTTTTCTCATCCATTCCCTCCTCCTCATGCCTCTTTTTCCCTCTCTGTCTCTCTTCTCATTCATTCTTCATGTGATGTTCTAAGATGTTGTGGTCAAACGCCAAGTCCCTAATTTGTTTTGACAGCAGCAGTCTTTAGAGTGCCTCTCACTGAAGAGGTGTAAGCTCTTACACAAGAATATGATTGTGTTATCTTTATAAGGAATCCATAAAAATGCTTTATAAAACTCGCATGAAAATATAAATAAAGGATTGTTTGTGGAACATCATTAGCTATGTAGGCATCTATTTCACTATTCAGGTGGTAGCAGACTGTAATATAAGTAGCTGTTGATGTTAATCCTGGTTTTTAATGTCACATCTACTGCTTTCGTTTTAAGGAAGATAGTGGTTCAGTCTTATCCATTAATTCAGAAATTCATTATATAAACCATGTCTCCATAAAAGCACCTGACCTCGCTGCAAGCTTTCAGTTCTTCCTCAGCTTGGTGCTTTATCTAAAATGACAGCCACAACAAAACAGTACTTGGGTGGAAAAACAGGAGACTCAAGGCTATGTTTATAATTGAAAACTGCTTTACAGTCTTCAAATAAAAGTACCACTTTTGGTTCTCTAAAGCACCCTGTCCTTAGACCCTTTATTGAAACATTTAGGAGATGTGTGCATGTACGCCCTTTAAAAGCTTAAAAAACCTCCACATAAAGTAAAGGTTCCATTGCAGTTAATGTTTTTTTAATGTATATACAATAAGTCAATTTAGTTGTCTACGTTTTTAAGATTGTAGCTTTTTTCTCTTGTTCTGCCACCATCTATTCTCTTGTGCTCAGTCAGTGCATTGTATTGACATCTTTCTGCATCTCTCTCCGTCTCTGTTACCTCACAGCTAGTGCCCTGCAGTGCAGTGTTTGTCAAGCGCGCCCAACAAATTGCGCTACAGTGGCAGACTGCACACCTAGCCGTGAAAGACGAAAAGAGTTCAGATCTAGTCGGATCGGTGAGGAGATGCAAAACGGCAAATCTGTTAAAGATTCAATCACTGTGACAGGTCTGGAAGCGGTGATGGGTGTTTTTCCTCTTTGCTTTTTTCTGGTACCTTTTCCTTCTGATTCTTACCAGGAAGAGAACTTAAGCTTATTTTAGAAGGCCTCAGGACAGGTATGTATCCATGACCCAAGGGCTCACTCAAAATTTTGATTAGATATACTGCATACTGACATTAAATAGCTTATTTCAAAATAATAGTGCTTGGTAATGATAGCTAGATAACATAAACATGCAAAATGAGTAGTTATTAAATAAACATTGCCTGTTTTTGTTTAATAACTTTGATTTCATGCTATTATAACAAGATATATATAGTATTTATGACATTTCCTCTGGCTGATCTGTATACTTCACTAAAAAAGAAGGCAGATACATTGTGAGAATTGTAGTATCTGTAGTGACTTTGCATGGCCATAATGTTTGTGATGATTAGCCTAGCAATCAGAGGTAAAATTTTAAGCTTGTCACAATACCTAAAATTTGTTTTTGATACTGATACTAAGTGTAGCAACTTGATACAAACTCAATAGACATTTATATAAATTAAAAACATTCAAGACTGTTTTTAAGACTAAATGTGTCATATATCAAATGGAGACACATTTCCAGATTTTTAAAGCTTAAAATTCAGCCCCCATAATCGACACAGAGCTCTTCAGTTGTCAACAAAAATGTCCACATTCTCCAAAACAGGTAGCTGTGGCCTGGTGGTTAGATACCTGTTCTAGTGACTGGTTCGATTTCCTGGCAGGAATGAATGTTTGTATCTGAAGTGCCTTTAAGCAAGGCATGCCACCTCCAACTGCTCCCCAGGTGATGTGGATGGGACTGCCCACTGCTTTGGGCAAGTGTACTTACTGTCCCCTAGTGTGCTTCACTGCATGGTTGCAGAGGTAAAATTCCTCAGTGTGCAATTACATTGGTCCATAATGGTGTGCTTTCACTTAAAAAAATATAGCAACAATTATTTTTTTAATGAATTTAAGTCGTGAAATTGATTGGATTGCCAAATATGAATATTGAACAGTTTACAAAACAAACACACATATTGACTTTTTTCCAGTGAGTATAATGGAGCACCGCAGCATTTAATTGGGTCATGTGGTACTGTTAATTGGATCTAGTCACATTCCTGCATCAGTTACAGATTGTTGTTTATCTGTTTCTGCCTCATTTCTTAACCTTCTTTAACCCTTTTCTTTAGTCACAGGACAACCACACGGCAGGTATTTGAGAGAGCACTGCAGTGGCACTGACGTGGTGGTGGTGTGTTAGAGTGTGTGTGCTGCACAGAGTGCATCAGAAACAGCAGAGCTGCTGATGTTTTTAAACACCTCGGTGTCACTGCTGAGCTGAGAATAGTCCACCAGCCAAAAATATCCATCCAGCAGTGCTCCTGTCAGAACCTGACCACTGCCGAAGTTCTAAAGAATGAATGCAAATGCAAACGCACACATCACCATAAAGGTAGGAGTGTCTAAGTGTATACAGTGCCATGCAAGTGTAACTACACTATAGAGAATAATCCACCACCTGCTCAGTGGTAGTCCTGTAGGTCCTCACCATTAGTGAACAAAGTAAAGTAAGTGTACATTACATTAGAATTAGAACAACAGATCATGTCATTTAAACAGAGATGTCCAAACTTGAATAAGACTTAATTTGTGAAACAGAACAGGCCTTTGTTCAGAGAGATGGTTCATGTATATTTGCTGATGGTAGTCTAGGTGTATGTGTTTGGGCTGTGGCCAGTGTAAGGGTATAGTATCAGTTGCAGCTGAGAATGGCATCATGGTTGAAACTCTAGAGCTTGCCTCCACACCCGGAGACTACACTCGACTCAGCTAGTCTTAATGAATCAGAGAGCTACTTGTGAATAGCACTCGCTGTGATACGAGCATTCACAGTTATTTATGTCTGCATATTACTGTACGTGCACTTCTACACACACACACACACTGCTAGTCTCTGTTTGTACAACTGCGGGCACTCACGCATGCACAGGTAAACATGAGTTTCTTTTCAGAGCTTGCCAATGGCCTCAGGTGGACATATTTAGAGAATTTACACATATGTCTGCACTGATGATGTGTACACACATACACATACTGAGTGCACACACTTATGCAACCGGATCTCACTCTATCACTGTCACCACCGGCACAAACACACTGTAGAGCAGGCATGCTGAGACATCACAGACATATTAATATTACACTCCACATGACTCACCTGAATGTACACTAAAACACACTGTTTTTATTTCTTGCCAGGATTTGAGGCCTTCATATGAGCCATATGTATATTTAAAACCTGCCAAAATGGTAAACATACACATCTATCATTCTCAAACAATTCAAAACTGCAGGTGGTGACTGGCTTACTTCAAGGCTTTGTCCAGTGTGTTTGGAGCAGGTCTGACTTTGCTTGAGCAGGTCTGACTTTGCTTGTAAGTGGTGGTTTTTCTCTAAGGGTCTCAGCCCTGACTGTATGAAACAATCTCTAGCACTTAGTCTCTGGCTTGTGGTATGCTTGTGTATAAAGGGCCTGCCCATAAACCTGTAACTTGTGGAAGGTTTCTCCATAAGGCCAGATACTCACAATGGGGCAAGCTGCCTCCTCCTCGCTTCCTTGAGTTGTTTTTATCAAGGTCTACCCTTTGTGGTTTTGCACATGATAGATACTATTTTTGTATATACTATCCAAAATACAAATGTAATGTGATATTAAATATAATATCTATATAAAATATAAAATAAAATGTATTTTCATTTGGAATTCAGTTGTTCTTGGCTGGGTGAACCTCCCTGCTTTGGTTTATATTGTTTAGGGTTTAGCTCCACAGCGATAGGGTGGTGGCAGTGCGGCAGCGCTCTTTGCTTTGCAGGTTCGATTCCCAGTCACAGCAGGTTTTTGCTTTGTTTTTCCATGTGCACATTCATGCCACTCTCTTGTCTGCATTGAGCCCATCCAGGTGGCTTATAATGCCATTAATTGTCCAAAATTTGGCAGCAATCCAGAGAAACTTGTCTCTCCATTCCAGCTGGATTTCTGGCTGCTTTATTACAATTTCAGAAGTGTAAGTCACATTTCCAGGGATAGCAAAACAGTATATCATTTACAGTTGATTAACTACTTGTTTTTGCCAAAATATTTGAAATATTGACTGAAGTATTTGTTGTTTAATTTAGAATGTTTACATTTACATGGAAGAACTTACATTTTATATAAAAACTAAACAGTATTCTGCCATAATGTGCTTTTTTAAGCCATAATGATTTCTGATCAAATATGTGTAGTTTATGTAGAAGAGGGGAAAAGTAGGTTTGATAAAAATATCATTTATGTCTTAGAGAGAGAGAGAGGGAGAGAGAGAGAGAGAGAGAGAGAGAGAGAGAGAGAGAGCGAGCGAGCTCTGGTAACATGTTCAGTGGTAAGCATACATTCTTTATGGCAATAAAGTGAAAAATAAGTCCAAGGTTTGTGTGTGTGCTTATATATTTGTTTGACATTTTTGACATTTTCTTTTTAAATAGAGCCTTTTTGCCTCCTAAGATCACACTTTTCTTACTCTTAGATTGGCTGTTTTCTACCACTCCTATACAATAACCCCTACCTCTCCCCTTCTCCCCTTCTTGCTATCTTCCTGCTTTAGCACAGAGTAAGTAAATATGTGCTCCACAGGTCATGCTGAATGGCAGCAGGCCAGAAAATGGGTAAGAGTGTGTAAATCTCTCTCGGTTTGGCTGTATAAGAGTACCCTGCTTAAACCTCACTCTGTTTAGACCCTGCTATAGACCTAAACATAGAGGAAAGATGCAGGTTTTTGCGCAAGAGCCGAAAGTTTCTCCTTTCACTCCATGTGTATGAATAGCCCACATAAATCTGTGGTACGCAAAAATGGCATGTGATATGTGTAATTTAAGGTTCTCATTTGGGCTCATGCTGGCCAAATTGTCAGAGGTAAACAGTACAGCCCAGCAGGCGCTTTGGGAAGTCCCTGTACAGGTTCAGAAATGCAAGCCATACATCTTGGCCTCATTAAAGTCAAAATAGTCTGGCTCTGGTTGAGCGTTGTTGAGATAATACAGAGGCCTATGACCAGTACATCATAATTTATACTCTTAGCACTCAAATTATATTACAACCTGGGGTTAGAATGGTCTCAGATAACAGAAAAACAATATATAACTAGATATTTTTTGTAGGAATAGGAAGGTGCAAGGCGGTGTATATACATAGAGGTGTGAGGAGATGTATGTGCACTCAAGTACAAGGAGCCAGAGCAGAGCTATTGATGAAACATGGTAAACAGGCTGCCTACCTTTTGTAAAAGCGTATAGTTTGTTGAAGTAAAAATAGAAAAAGAGAAGAACTAGCAGTATAAGCATTTCATTGGCAGCATTTGTAAAGCTGTAGAGTTGGCTAATAGCACTGCTCTTATCTGTCCATGTTCTTATTTCTAACAAAGCACACAGTCTCTGGTATAAAGCACATCTCTAAATGGTTTCTATAGCTACATATGAACAATCAGAGAGAAAAGTGGATACAGAGTGAGGTAGCCAATATTAAATCAGCTCTGCATGAATTCGTTTTGTATCAATTCGCAGTAGGTGTTAATTGAATGCTGGTGGTTTTTACAGTGCAGCTGCTACCACCCACTGTTAACACCTCGCCATTTGAATCAGGCTTTGTGTTGCACATCTGTCGCCCATACAGATGTCAAAAAATCAGACATTAGCAAAAAATCAGAGTTAATGGTGCCAGCATTGAACTTGAGGGGAAGTTATCACAAAGGTGTGTGCAGGAATCTGTCTTCCTTGCATTTGACCCTAGCAGGTTCACGCTAACGTAACTGTTAGCAGGGTGATGCCATGTTAAAAACAAGGGAAGCAGCCAAAAACAGTTAAACAGCTCAATCTATTGTAGCTAAATAAAGTCAACTCCCTTTACTACATAATCACAAAGAATCCAAACAAAGAACTTCTAAACAAGCAACATTCTAAAGCCCTCATTGCCTTTTTTATCAGAAACATTTTGTACACATTTTTGAAAACTCCTTAATGCATGTTAATTTACTCCAAGGTTCACATTGCATGTGGCTAATAACTGATTGTGTTCTTATGGTCAATTGGTCAATTTCAGAAGTTTTGCCAAAAACCCAAAAATTCCCACTACTGAATTTCTGAGGAAATGCTTCTGCGAGTCTTTGACCTGCCTGGTTGCTGAGAGATTGGCCATGTTTTCACATAGAGAGAGCTCATTTCTCAGAACCAGATGACAATTAAGCCTATGAGTTTTAATAATGAGTCACCATTGTTACGGCAAAGCAGTCCTCGACAAGTCCAGAGACATCTTCATTCAAACTGTTGCAGTGTTTTTGCTTAATGAAGCTGTATATTCAGCTTGCACCATTGATGCTGAATATAAATTATTTCAGAAAACTAAAAATATTGGCTGTGTCTGAAAAGTAAGAAATGCTACATGCTCAGGCTGCATTCTGAGGCAGGAAGTCCTGTCCGAATGAAATGTTTATATAAAAGCCTGCATTTTAAAATATTTTTTCAAGAGATATCAGCTTGGCAGTGTAATGATGCCTATTGAGTGTGTTTTAATAGTGAGTCAGTTACACATGCCTTTGTCTCAGTGCTGCCTTCAAAGGCACCTATGTAGACATCAAGGTTTCAATGCATCTACCTTCAAATTTCAAGCACAGCCATAGTTCAGAATTACTATTATTTCCTTAATTATTACAGTCAGTTCAAACTCATTATTCTGTTGCCATGGCATTTGTTCACACTTTTGGGTGTATCCCAATGAAAAAATGTGTCTACAACATATGACAATATAGTTTAGTATATTTTACAAAGGATAACTCAAGATGAGGCAGAGATTCTTCCCACAAACCCATGCTTATTATTGCGTCTGACATGGTGTCTGCTGTTTATTGTTACCCTGTGATAAATGAGCAGTTTGGGAGTAACCTGATATAACCCTACATACCAGCATAATAACCAGCATATGGGCACACACTGGCATGCAGTAAACAGTGTCTTCCGGCTGCTCTGAGGGCATGACCTGAGCATGACCTCCACTTAACTTCTAAACATAGCCCATTGGGTCGGAGCACAGCGAAAGAGCCATCCATCATTGTGTCCTTAAACGTATGTGGCCTACTTCCTTGCCCATTTTGGTGGGAAAAAGAATTATAGAACACACAAAAATCTAAACAAAGTTGAAAGACTAAGGGCTGCTTTCCCAGACAGGGATTAAGCCCAACGTTCGACTAAAGTGCAGTGGCATTGGGGAACCGTGAATCACCGCTGCTAGTCTAGTCTGTTTATGACTTCATATAACAATGGCTGTGCAGTACATTATACAAAGTACAAAATCATGAGGAATTACTTGGGCTTTAGCAGTTTTGAAGTATGTTTTGAGAAGTGAGCCTAAATATCTTGAACACACCATGGTTCATCTGTTGGCGCAGCAGATTTTTAATATTACTTTGAAATCTTGGAGTTGTATCATTGTGTCATCAGTAATTTACCTGGCTATCAGATTTCTTCCTGTTTCCTCTCTCCCCTGGAGGCAGTACTTATGTGTTTGTGTGTGTTTGTGTGTGTATACTGTGCTTGTTGTTAATCTCTGTCTCCTTCCACATTGAGGTGGCCGGGGGCATGATTGCAGCATGCTCTCTATGCCTCCTCCCATTCATCCAAGCCTAGGCCTTTATTACCAAATCCTTATTGGCTTTGCCTCCGACTATGCTGAGATTAGACAGGCTCACAGTGGACTTTCATTTCCCCCTATGCTGTGATAATGCTGCACCCCCCCCCCCCCCCACACACACACCTTGTCCCTGCCACCTTTCATTAAGGCATTATGAGTTTGTCCAGTGAAGGGTCTGCCTGGCCACTGCTAGGGTCTGAACTCCTCATACAGGAAATAAAAGCCAATCTGCTAATCTCTCCCCATCTCCACCAGCCTCTAAACCTGGTGTTATAGTCTGTTTGGGCTCCTTAACCACATCCTTACCACACATCCAATCACATAATGGCTTGCCATCTTCTGTTTCTATGCTTTGTGGTAGTTACATTTGGTTTGCTGTTTAGCCTGGGGCATTCTTTTTCTTTTGGCAGGGAGAATCAGCTTCTGAGAGTCAGGGTTCAGAACAAAGTTGTGGTTTGGTTTTCTTTCTTCGATGACCCTGCATTCTTGCTCATTCACAGTATAGGTGGTTCATTGTTTAATGTGGTCTCCAAACGCTGGCGAGATACCATAGAAGTCATCTCCAGCCAACGCTAGACTAATCCCCTTTCATTTTCGAGAGTAAGAGGCATGTTGCTATGCAGTATTTCTTTGTTGATTGTGGCTTCTGCATGGGCAAGGCCAACAATTTAGTGGTTCTGACTTACATCACTAGGAATTTTTTCGGACATGTATTTATATCATGACTATGGTCTGTGGTTCTTGGAACACTTTTTGGCATCTTAAGAAATGGCTGGATTTTTATGAAGAATGTTTTCTGATCCCTTTCTATCCATTTGTCTTTCTCACTATCTGTGTACTAGACCCCCATCACTTATTTCCATTTCTAAGGCTACAGAGTGCTGTGTTACCACAGAACTTGCTGTGGAAGCAAAAGTGAAATGAACATGCACATACATTGTACTGATCTGAGCTACACAGCTTGCATCAATAAGATGATAAGCAGATTGCCTAGCACAGCAGCACAGGTGCCGAAGCAATGCATGTTTATGCAGAATTTAAGCCGCTGAACTAGCATATGCCAGTGAACTGACATTTGAAAAGCTGCATAGCATTACTGTCAATGCAGTATAAAGTGAGGACGGCTGTCAATCATAACATTAACTTATGTTTAACAAATGTGTCAATCATGAATAGATTTAATTGTCTCCACTTAATTCTTTGATGGTCTCATTTGTAATAAAAGTTGTAGCTAAGTGATGTGAATGGATTTCTCCCCACTTTTGAAAAGTGTGCTTTAAAGCAGATGGCATGTAATGAAAATTAAAATGTAATCAATTTTTGTGCATCATTTAAGAAATATAATGAGCCCTTTATGATGCACCATTGACAGTATGCACATTAATTTAGCAAGTTTGACAGCTAGTAACGTTAGCATGCTATTGAAGCAAAGCGGTTCAAGCTGATATTTAAATAATGGTGACATTGCTGAAGAAACTAGGCTAAACATTTCAGTATGCTGTTGGCAGACTTCTAGTCTATGTAGGTTGCAAGTGAGCTGGAAGTAAGACTTAAAAGACTATGCAGGTAGGCTAGCATGCTAAGTATGGTTGATTCAGTTACAGATGTTTGGAGCTAGCTGAAGATATTTTTTTTTGAGAATATGTTATTTAGAAAAAAGTGGTAGGTTGTTGTGTCTTGTGTGAGTTTCATACTGATATTCCTCGTATCAGGAGGCATTAAAGGAATGATTTAGCTGGCATGGCTAATCTCACTATCAGACATGGGTAGCATAAGTAAGCTACTTCAGAAAGCTGCTTAAATTTGGGGGCAGTCTAGACTCGTTCTGGTCTGGATTAAATTATGCCCACCTGAACTTTGCTTTCTGTTTTGGAAGTTTTCTGCTCACAAAAAAACTTTTGGAAAGGATACATTTAAAAAATGACAAACATGGCTTTGGAGGCAATGAATGACTTCCGCGGAGGGGTTTGCTGTGTGCGAGTTTAAGAGTTTATCCTTTACTCCAAGTTTCTCTTAATCGCTCCAAAATCCCTTCCATTAATCCAGTAGACTGATGATTCACCTCTATGATGCCCTTTATCAGATTTCGTTAAATAGGACTATGTGTCTAATGCATTTAAAAGCACCTAGTAAGCAGTTTTACATGTGAAAAGTAATTAAAGACAACAAAATAAAAACAACAAAATAAAAAGGGGGATATCTGGGTTTGGAGTCTTGCAATTAATAATCTATTTTACACTTTTTTTCCCCATTTAAACTTTTTCCATTACCTTCCTCAAAGCGTTCTTTTAAATCCATTGCTTGTTCTTCAAGCTGAAGCGAGGCTCCGTGGCCTGAGAGAGAGAGATTAGCTCAATCTCGTTATGTCCAGCTCTGTGCTTTCAGTGGCCTGCTGCTGCAGGTTTTGTGAGCCTGCCTTTGACTCCTGTAGGATTAAGGTTCTAGGCTCGGGAGCAATGATTTATAAGCTAGAAGGATGAGACAGGGACACTGGTCAACAACGACCTCCGACATAAACTGCAGACACAGACTTTGCTAGGGTGTGGATAAATAAAGTCATATGAGAATATTATGACCACATCCTTGTATCTACTGTCATTGTTAATTTTAGACCACCTGGTTATCTGTATACTTTGTAGCCTCTTTTCATCCCATCTTCAATGGTCAGGACCCCATAGAACCACCACAAAGCAGGTATTATTTGGGTGGTGGATCATTCTGAGCACCAAAGTGACCTTAACATGGTGGAGGTGGTGTGCCACAGTGGACCAGTTAACCTCTATAATGAACACAGAAGCAAAGAGGAAAGTGTCAGGGATCATCATGTCACATGGTATCTGTATCCCTGGCCAAGTTCATTCCAAACCAGTGGTAGTCATAATATTCTGTTGGCAAGCGTAAGGATCTGAAGACTTTGACATGGACAAAACTGTAATGACTAGACAACTGGGTCAGTTCATCTCTAAAACTGCAGTGGTTAGTATCCACATAAAGTGGACCAAGGAAAGACATCTGGTGACACCCAAGACTCACTGATATGTGTGGGGAGGGAAGGCTCGTCTCTCTGATCTGATCCCATAGAAGAGCTACTGTAGCACAGATTGCTGAATAAGTTAATGCTGGCTTGGATAGAAATGTGTCAGAATATGAAAAGCATTACATGGTCAGTGTGGTGCATGCTGACCCCTGTGTAGGTGCCAGTGCCTAAAAATGGCATGTGAAAATCAGAGGTGGACTACGAAGCAATGAATGAAGGTGGCCTGGTCTGATGAATCACATTTTCTCTTACATCACAAGGATGGCTGCGTGCACGAGCTTCATTACCTTGGGAGTAGAGGGCAACAAGATACATTATTAGCAGGAGGCAGAGGCAGAGCACAAAACAGCAGAGGCAGTGTGATGCTCTGAACAAATCTTATGTTTTCTATCTTGTGTGAATAATACTTTGGCACGTGCCAGCTACCTAAACCTACTACACCTCTTTATGGCAATAGTATTTTCTAATGTCATATGCATCTTTCTGAAGGGTTATGCACCTGCCACACTGCTAAACATGTTCAGGAATGGTTTAAGGAACATGAGTTCAAGGTGTTGACTTGGCCTCCAGATTCCCCAGTTCTCAATCTGATCATGCATCTGTGGGATGTGTTGGACAAGAAAAATCTGACCTGGGATGGCATCATCTCACACCTTACATTAAAGGATCTGCTGCTAATGTCTTGGTGCCAGACACAGAGCGATATCAGAGATCTTGCACAGTCCATGTCTTGACAAGTCACAGCTGTTTTGGAGGCACAAGGAGGACATACAGAATATTAGGGAAGTGGTTTTGATGTTATGGTTGATTGATGTATATCACTGCTGTCAGGTCAGAACCTGCATATCAAAAAGTGCAGTGGAAACATGCCCTTTATATATAAATTTTTATCTTAGGTTCATGTCCACTGTGAGAGACATAATCTAAAAGAAAAAAACCCAGAAATCACAATGTATGATTTTTTAATAATTTATTTGTGTGTTACTGCTGTAAATAAGTTTTTGAGCACCTACCAATGAGCAAACATTCTGGCCCTCAAAGATCAGTTAGTCTGCCTATAAAAGTCACCTGCCCACTCCACACAATCAGTAAGACTCCCAACTACTAACATAGCTAAGACCAAAGAGCTGTCCAAAGACACCAGAGACAAGATTGTAAACCTTCTCAAGGTTGAAAAGGGCTACGGGGCAATTGCCAAGCAGTTTGGTAAAAAAAGACCAACTGCTGGAGCAATTATTAGAAAAAGGAAGAAGCTAAACATGACTGTTAATCTCCCTCTGACTGGGGCTCCATGCAAGATCTCACCTCGTGGTGTATCAATGATCGTAAGAAAGGTGAGGAATCAGCCCAGAACTACACGGGAGGAGCTGGTCAATGACCTGAAGAGAGCTGGCACCACTGTTTCCAAGGTTACTGTGGCTAATACACTAAGACGTCATGGTTTAAAGTCGTGCATGGAAAGGAAGGTTACCCTGCTTAAATCGGCACACGTCCAGGCCCATCTTAAGTTTGCCCATGACCATTTGGATGATCCAGAGGAGTCATGGGAGAAAGTGGTGTGGTCAGATGAGACAAAAATAAAACTTTTTGGTCTTAATTCCACTCGATGTTTGGAGGACGAAGAATGATGAGTACCATCCCAAAAACACCATCCCTACTGTGAAGCATGGGGGTGGAAGCATCATGTTTTGGGGGTGTTTTTCTGCACATGGGACAGGACGACTGAACTGTATTAAGGAGAGGATGGCCTGGCCATGTATTGTGAGATTTTGGGGAACAGCCTCCTTCCCTCAGTTAGAGCATTGAAGATGGGTCGTGGCTGGGTCTTCCAACATGATAATGATCCAAAGCACACAGCCAGGATAACCAAGGAGTGGCTCTGTAAGAAGCATATCAAGGTTCTGGAGTGGCCTAGCCAGTCTCCAGACCTAAACTCTATAGAAAAGCTCAAACTCCGTGTTTCTCAGCAACAGCCCAGAAACCTGGCTGATCTGGAGAAGATCTGTGTGGAGGAATGGGCCACAATCCCTGCTGCAGTGAGTGTAAACCTGGTGAACAACTACAGGAAACGTTTGACCTCTGTAAAGGCTACTGTACCAAATATTAACATTGATTTTCACAGGTGTTCAAATACTTATTTGCAGCAGTAACACAGAAATTATTAAAAAATCATACATTGTGATTTCCGGATTTTTTCTTTTAGATTATGTCTCTCGCAGTGGACATGCACCTAAGATGAAAATTTCAGACCACTCCATGATTTCTAAGTGGGAGAACTTGCAAATTAACAGGGTTTTCAAATACTTATTTTCCTCACTGTATATATATATATATATATATATATATAAAATAGAATAGAAGTGAATGTAATAGAAGTGAATATTGGGAAGTAATTTCCATTCATCATGTCATTTTACACATGGTAAAGGGCAGCTGGGGTTTAAAATCAGTTTAGAAATGCAAAACAAGACAAATAATTTTGGTCTTGTCAGCAACAGTATAAAACTTAACAGAATAGATACCACTAATGATGCACATTAATGTGACATGATTTTACTGGATTTAGCTGGTTAGCTCGTTAGCTGGATGCATTTTCCCCATAAGAATACATGTAAAACTGATTAATCCGTGTCAGCCGGCCAATATACAGTATACTTTAATATGCTAAATAATGTGTTTATATGGGTTTTTAAAAACATAAATGTGACGACGACGACACTCGTGTAGGCTGGCCGTTAATGAGAGGGAGACCGACAGTGCTCGCGTAGGCTGGCGGCTGCATGGTTACACTTATCATATGAAAAGTAAAATGTATCTTAACTTTCTTGTTCACTACCTTTTGCTACCTTAGCGTCACTTTCAACAGGCACTTTCACTTTGTATTGATTGACCTCTTCTTCTATGGTAGCATCTAGCATCTAGGAGATGCTACAACCGCAGCATCCCTAGCGGTTTGGCATACTTGAAGAAATGTACGCTACTCGTTAGCTGGAATTTTACTCGTTACCTGGAACAAAAAAATTCTGAAATCTCGACTCGTTACCTGGAATACTCGTTAGAAGGGATGCTCGTAAGTAGGGTTACCACTGTATATATATATATATATATATATACATACAAAATGTGGAATGTCACCTCTCTGGCACGGAAGGAGCCAGTGTGTGAGATGCAAAGGTACTTGCTAGATATAACTGACCTTACATCCACACACAGTAAGAGCTCTTGTACCTTACCTCTCGACAGGGTTTGGTTACTGTTACTTTACTGTTACTATCAAATTCATATGTAGAGATGTGCAGGATTATGTTAGATTATTAGATTGTAGAATGTAGATTATGTGCCAAACATATATTATTGGATTTTTTGTTCTGAAAATGTACAAAAACAAAGATTCGCATGCACACACACGCACACGCACACACACACACACACACACACACACACACACACACACACATTATTTCAGCCGTCCAGACACCCTCAGGTTCTCTATTGTCTGATCCCAGTCTTGTAAAGATGGGACAGTAACCTCTAGTGTTTCTCTTGTTTTATTGAGTGCTGGAGGACAGGCCACTGTGAGCTCTTATAAAGCTATGTCATGCCAGACTGGAGGACAGCAGAACATAACTTGTTTTCATCAGCACCAAATGGCTGTCGTAGGCTTTGCTGTTGATCAAAGCACTGCTCCAGGCCTACCTGCTCAGTCTTGAGTCATACCTGGCTTCATCACCGACCAGCTGAAATGAAAATAACTGCTCTTCATCAAGCTATAGCCTTTATGTCATATAGAGTTCACTTTGGTCAAAGTAGAGGAAACAGTACACGTGTTTTTAGCATTCAGGATGTGTCTAAAAAAGGCAAGCTAGTGTGTAGTGCTTCTCTGCCTGAAGATATGAGAATTTCAAAATATATACTGCTTCACATCTGTTTTTTTATCATGATTGAAAAGCGTGGGGCTTGTGAAGGCTTCTTCAACAATTTCACTGATGCGGAAAAAAGCTGCAGTCTGTCTCTGGCTCAATCAGGATTTGTCTAAGTGTCGCCTTTCTTGAAGCGGTTGTCTGTCTGTGTGCATCTGCGATAAGATTGACAGTGTCGCCTCTCTCACCTGATGAGTCATTAAGATGTAAAATGCTTGTTTTCTCTTTAAACCGGACTGATGGAGATGTCATATTTGTTTAGCTGACTGCGCCTCGCTTTTGAGCCGAGAGGCTTGTTGACAGCTGACAGGATGATATGAAGCAGTGAGCGAGAGCAGATATGATTGCAAGAGATTCTCTGCTGTATGCTTAGACAAACAGGCCTAATTTACACATGAAACAGAGTTCTTAAGTATTTGAAGACTCTTCAAGTATGAAATTTAAGAGGATATTTGGTTGCAAACTTGAGGCGAGGCGAATATGCTAAAGAATACTTCACTATCATTTTATGACTTTGTTATTTAAGAAATGTGTTAAATGATTTTTACAGTCACATTGTGTAATCATCAGATCATACAATGCACTACATTTGAGACATTGAAATTTCCTTGACTAAGTGATGATCTATGGATTATGGTAGTGTTATGCCATTATTACAACCATACTACAGTGGTACCCCTACTTACAAGCATTACCCCACTAACGAGTATTCCAGGTAACGAGTCGAGATCTTGGAATATTTTTGTTCCAGGTAACAAATAAAATTCCAAGTAATGAGTAGTGTAAATTAGTTCAAGTATGCCAACCGCTAGGGGCGCTGCGGTCGTAGCATCCCCTAGATGCTAGCATAGAAGAAGAGGTCAGTCATTACCTTTGACCGCTGTCCAGTGAAAGTGAAAGTGCTAGTGAAAGCGACACTAAGGTAGCAAAAGGTAGTGAACAAGAAAGTTAGACACATTTTACTTTTACTTTTTATATGATAAGTGTAACCATGCCATACACGTACGCCCATCCTCCTGTCCTCCTTAGCTGCCGGCCTACACGAGCACCGTTGGTCTCCCTCTCCTTAGTGGCCAGCCTACATGAGCACCGTCGTCGTCACGTTTATGTTTTAAAAAACCCATATAAACACATTATTTAGCATATTAAAAGTATACTGTATATTGGCCGGCTGACACAGATTAATCAGTTTTACATGTGTTCTTATGGGGAAAATGCATCCAGCTAACGAGCAAACCAGCTAACGAGCTCAGCTCCTGCACGGATTAAACTCGTAAGTAGGGTTACAACTGTATTAAAATTACCTGCTTGTATCTGTATGTATTGTCCATTGTATCAACACCACTTACCATATACGACCCCAACTAAGAAAAAAAAAAACAGTATGAACAATGCACATTTATAAAATGCAGTGTTTCTTACATTTACTTTGACTTAAATTTTATTACAGACAGTATGAACCCAATATATTTCATGTTGTGTATTAATTTGTTAATATTCATCCCTTCCTGCATTTCAGACCTACAACATTCAAAGACAGTTGGGATGGTAAAATATATATCACTTTTTAATGTTGCCATTTTTTATCACAACACTTAAAAGATGTGTATACACTGAAAACACAGAGCGATTAAGTGTTTCAGGTCTTATCTTACAGTGCAGAACAGTACAGGGCTGTTATTGCATTTTTCATTTCTACATTTTTCACACATTCTCTACTAGGGACAGGTCAGGGCTTTCCAGTGCAGTACCTGTTCCCTCTTTTTCTGCAGCCATGCCATTGTAATATGTGCAGCATGTGGTTTTGCATTGTCCTGTTGAAAAATGCATGAACATTCATGGAAAATATGTCTACTTGAAAGCAGCAGATGTTGCTCTAAAATGTCAAAATATTGATTACCCTTGATAAGGGCATTGACAACCCCATATCATGACAGACCCTGACTATCGGACTTGTTGCTGATAACAGTCTGGATGGTCCTTTTAATCTTTGTCATTTGTAATATTGTGTGAATTATGTGTGGTAGTGCTTGACAAATGTTTGACAAAATCATCTCTTGCCAGTATGGTTTTATCACCTATTGATAAATGATTGTTTTTGATGTAGTGCAGTCTGGAATGGTAGAACTACACAGTGCACCTATCAGTTTGGAGGAGGTTTTAATGTTATAGCTTATCCGTGTATTTAAAAGTTCTTCTCTTTGGGTGGTTTTACTATGGCACTGCTCATTTTTGCAACATTTCAGCACCTTTAAACAGTGAAAATGAAAATATAATGTGCATACCTATTTTTTTTCTTTTTGAAAAATACAATCATGGTTTGCTTCTGTAGAGGAATCGTTCATAAAATAAACTGATATTTGTCTTCTCCCTGGAAAGTCAGAATAACAGATAGCAGAATCAGTCTTGGCCAAATATGAGTAGGAGCAAAAGACTACTAAAAGCTTTAAGAGTGTTTTGAATATGTAATGGTCTACAAGGCAAACCTTAAGAGGCAGAATTGGAAGCCTCCAGCAATAACTTTGGGTTCAATCTCAGGCATAAACATGATGAAGACTAATCTTACCCACACTGTGATGTGTGTTAAACCTACTGAATCCCTAATCAGCCCACAGGCCCCTGAGCCCTATTAAATAGAGGAAAAGATCTCTCTCAGTCGCTGCCATTCTCTCTGTCTGTCTGTCTGTCTGTCTGTCTGTCTCTCTCTCTCTCTCCCTCTCTTTCTCTCTCTCTCCCTCTCTCTCTCCCTCTCTCTCTCTCCCTCTCTGTCTCTCTCTCTCTCTCCCTCTCTCTCCCCCCCCTCTCTTTCTCTCTTTCTCTCTCCCTCTCTCTCTTTCTCTCTCTCTCTCTCTCTCTCTCTCTCTCTCTCTCTCTCTCTCTCTCTCTCTCTCTCTCTGTGTGTGTGTGTGTGTGTGTGTGTAATTCCTTTGGTAACTTTGTGCTGGGGATGTTTTTCAAGGCTCAACCACACATCCTTTCCCCCCTTAATTAGGACCACTTTCCCAAATGCTGCTTTTCACATCTGTTGAAAATGCTATTTAGACATTTGAATAGTCAGATTCTCTTGCATTTGATTCACAAGCACTCACAGAGCTGCATTTATTGCTCTAAAATGAGTAAAATGTGACCAGTTCTAATTGGTTTGAGGTTTTTGTGGTCCACACTGGCTTAGGAGGCTTTTTTTCTGGAGGAAACTAGGGCTGACTTCAGCGTGAGTGACGTTTTTCATTTCAGCAAGCTGCTTTCAGCTTTCAGAGGACAAGTCTCTCTCTCTCTCTCTCTCTCTCTCTCTCTCTCTCTCTCTCTCTCTCTCTCTTTCTCTCTCTCTCTCTCTCTCTCTCTCTCAGACACACACACTCACACACCTACACACACACACACACACAGACACACACACACACACACACACTTATACTCAGATTATTTTTGTTGTTTGTGAACACATTGATAATATGAAGACCAAACTGTATACACTTTGTAACTATAATCCACTCTTAGCTGCTGTATGAAACTTGGATCTATTTTGTTTGTAATAAAACAGCTAGTATATAACAGAGCTGAACAAATAAAGCTTGAAACAATGAAAATAAACATTTTGTTTAACACTGAAATGATAGCAGGCAACAATAAAAGAAATTATAGATCCAAATTCCACACAGCAGCTAAGAGTGGATTATAGTTACAGAGTGTATGCAGTCTTCATTTGTCAAATATGCTCACAAACAACAAAAATAATCAGAGTATATCAGTGAGAGAGAGAGAGAGAGACAGAGAGAGAGAGAGAGAGAGATGGAGTGTTTAGAGCAGATTCATGTATCAGACTATTTACTAAATGTCGATGCTTTGATACAGATCAATGGGTTGTTGCGTTCCCAGCAGTCACTATATAACTGATGTATAAGAAACATGTCTCCCAAAGTGAATAACTCTTATAGAGCCTTTTAGGCTATTGGGTTAAAACTCTGAAGTCTGAAGTTAATGATTTTATTTTAGTTAATGATTTTGATTTTAGTTAATGAGTTGATGCATTTTCTATTAGCCTAAAATGAGAGAGTGGATGTGTGGGCCTTTCATTATCTTTTTATTGTACTTTCATTGAGAGATGTATTTTGATATTTACTTTTAGCCGACCATTGAGCGTGTGGCATTATTATGAAGTAAACAACGTTAGTAATAAAAGCCTGTGCATGCCCGCATGGTGCGCTTTTCCTTTTTAAACGGCTCTTTAAAGGTAAGAGTTCAGCTGCCGGTCAGAGAGAGAGAGAGACTGTGGGTGATTTATTTGGTCCTGAGGAGAGAGAGATAAAGAGAGGAAAGAAAAAGAGGAGGAGGTCCTGGCAGACAGTGTATTTGGTGTGTGTTTGGTGACCCTGCTGTGAGCAGCCTGCAGGGCGCCATATTGTACATCCACAGCGTGATGGAGGGAAACACACTTAAAGTGGTCCTAAGCCATGTACTCTGACCTCCCTGTGGTATCCCAGCACTGAAGCAGGAAAGATAGGCCTGCTTCTATTACAACCCACTGTCGAAAGCCTAAGCGAAGCAACAAAATGGAGGACAAGACAAAGTTTTGCACTCATCCAACTTTTCTGGCTTTGTCCCACACTGTGTCGGCCTGTGTTTTCTGTCAGCTTATATTACGAGACCGTGAAAGTGATGAGAAATGAGATATGGTTGCCTAGAACTACTCACAGATGCACTGTGTCTTGCCCCTCCCTCTCTTTTCCTCCTTGTCTCGGGCCTCATTTTAATCACATCCATCCTGCGCCTTCATTTCATCCTTTTCTTCACCGCCCGGCACTCATATTGTAATGACCGAATGATTAAAAGCATAAATCTGTCATGCCAAGGTGTATTAGCTGGGACGTTCCAGCAAAAGCGAGAAAGGAGTGAGTGAGTGTAAGAAAGGAACATTATTGGCTAAAAGAGACGGTGAGTCTTTTGGACAGTGCATCAAATGTCAGCCACTTAAAAGCACGTGCTGTGCTTTGTTTTGTGCCTCCTTAGCTCTGTTGTATGTTGAATCGCTAGGCTCGTTCACACTGCTGGATCTAAAAATGAAAGTGACACCGTACCTCCAACCCATCAGACCTTATTTGCTCTCCTCCTCCTCGTTTGCCACTGAAGGCACCCAGGCGTGAGCTACAAATTCCTGAGTGGCTTTGGCTGCTTCCCCCCCCTCCAGCTCAAGTAGCACTCGGCAGCTAGTGGCACTCCTTCAGGTTACAGCGCCGACAGACTGCTTCTCAGACTGTTCTTCAGTAATTCAATAGCAGCACCTTGAAGCCAAGAGGAGCTGCTGCCATCAGGCCACATACTGTATTGTCTCAGTGTGAGCTGAATACCACAAGAATCAAGAATGAAGAGTTTTATACACATTATAAGATACTCTACAGGGCAAAGTGTTACTTTTTCAATGAATAATGGAGGGTAATATGTTTATTAATGTCTGCAGTAGTGTTTAACTAATAGATTCTTCATTTGTTTTGCTCTTTTTTGAATATTCTTGCTAATCAGATTCTCTTTCATGTTGATGCCAGAGAAGCAGTTTATTGCTCAGATGTTTCTCTTTTTAAACTTAAAAGAGATTCTTCACAATCCTCTTTGGAGAAACTGCAGTAGACAAAAAAGAGACATGAGATACTTGTCATCACAACCTCAACACTGAGAAGACTCTTAGTACGGGATGAGAAGTGGTTGAATATTAGTCTTAGTGAAAATTAGATTTAGAGAATAATATCTGTATGTGTGAGACTTTATTGAGATCTCAGGAATAGACACAGGACATTCCTGAGGTCTTTTGTTCAGGAGAAGTACCTGATCAGCTGGAGACCAGTGCTGCGAATAACGGCGTTAAAAATAATGTTGTTACGTAACGACGTCATTTTGTCAGTAACGGGATAAAATAATGAATTACTTTTCCTGTCGTTATAACGCCGTTGACGTTACTGGTCATTAAAATCGGTCCGTTACTATATATTGATATACTAACAGTAATCCGAGCGGACCTCTGCTCAGGCTAGTGAGGAGTAGCAGGTGTTACACCGAGAACTGTGACCTGTCGAGATCTGTGACTTGATAGAAGAAGTCACAGATCTCGATAGGTCACAGTTCTCGGTGTAACACCTGTTTAACTCAAGTCAGTAAGCAATTGGCTAAGGCAGCGTTATGGTAGCCAATCAGAGCCAGTGTTTTTACACGTGTGCTGAGAGGCAGAGGAGCAAGCCGAAGAAAAGTTAGCATTTCAAGGTGGCGATATAAACATTATTTTAAATTCATTGAAGTTAAAGGTAAAAACGTGCATGTAATGTGTACATTATGTCCTCGGGCAAAGACTTTGTCGACATCCACTGTAAGCAACTCTAATTTAATAAAGCATCTCACAACGACCCACGCAGCTACAAAGTTAGTGGCTGGAAGCACCGACACCACAGATCATAGTAAGCCGTCCACTAGCAAAGGACTCGGAGCAAAGTCCGCCAAGCAGCAAAGGCTTGATTTTTGAAGAATAAGACTAAAGAGGTTTTGTTGTTAAATTTACTTCTGTTGTGACCAAACCAGTTGTCTCAGGTTGAAAGAATTTAATTGAATTTGATAGATGTAAATGCACTTTATATAGTGTAACTGTTTACTTTTTTTTTTTTAAACAAAGATTTGGTTTTTTAAAGGATTTTATCCTGCACTGGTCTGTTGATGTGCAATAAATAT
This sequence comes from Crenuchus spilurus, assembly GCA_036984385.1. Classification (NCBI taxonomy): domain Eukaryota; kingdom Metazoa; phylum Chordata; class Actinopteri; order Characiformes; family Crenuchidae; genus Crenuchus; species Crenuchus spilurus. Next base: position 196,962 of record BRDA01007225.1, read on the forward strand.
CAAAAGTTATGTACAAACACCTTTATTGATAAACGTAATGTCAATTTTTTTCAATAAACAGTTTCTTATTCCTAAAAAACTTTTTCGGCAAAAGTGTCAGTCAACTTTACTCATCTAGTCTTTCCACAAACATGTATTGAAAACTATAAATAACGTGTA
>BRDA01007226.1:6253-24013 GCA_036984385.1 Crenuchus spilurus
ATCGGTGCACAGTACAGGAGGAAATTGAGGTTTATTTAATGTACATTTCCTCACCAGATCGTCTTTAGTATTAATCATTTGGGCAAAGAAGCAAACAGGACACCTTGTATAAATGCACAGAATGGAGTAGATTATGGCAATAAAACTGCATTGATTGCACACAGCCTTAAGTTTGTGGAATGTGTGTGTGTTCCACGGTTAAAATGCCGGTGTGTATTATAGATGTGTAGGCATGCTCATTTCATTGGACAGACGGTTTTAGATGATAAACAGGAAGTGTTCATTTACCTGTAGTGAAGTTTGTAGAACTGCATGATGGACTATGTTCTTGAACAAACTGTTTTACTGTGATGCTGTCGGCTAACCGGTCTGTGCCATTTAGATTTGGCAAGATACAGAGACAGCTGCTGTGTGTGTGTGTGTGTGTGTACTTAGTTGAATCGTAATCCTGCAGCTGGCACTCAAGTTTTAAGCCTTTCAGTCTGCATGTGTGCCCGTTGGTATAGTAGGCTGCAGGCGAGCTAGTGACAGTGTTTGGTGTCTCTACAGGCTCAGGGGTCAGCACGCAGGGAGCAGTTGATTCAGGTGAGATAGGAAGCTCAGATTTTCTGTTTACAGAAAATAAAAACAAGAAAAAATAAAATTAATAACTTATGGCTGTAACTAAATTTCAACGTCTTCAAATGTGGTGAAAAGTGCAGCGTTGGGCTGGATGATGATGATGATGATGACGATTAAAAATTCAACACTGCTCTTGTTTGAAATCGTCGCCGTGTTGAGCACCTCACAACAAAAACAACGGAAATGATACTCAGAATAAAATTCTTCATTTGGATGCGACACATTTGTCACCGACGCTGGCCGCGTCGGATTCTCTGCCAAACCTGTTGTTTCACGATATTTACATATAATTAATATGAACCCGTCGCCTTATTCAGGACAAAGTTTGAAAGCCTACAAAAACACAGATGCACACAAACACTTCACAGCAGGCTGGGTAACGGAGCCTAAAACATGAAACAAAAGAAAATATTCCTTGTCAAAGCTAAGCTACGTGACTAAACACCACGTCGTAACGTTATAACACTTATTTTGAGTTTCAGACTTGTCAATAAAAGTTGGTTAGCTGACAACCCTAAAAGTAATTTAGCATAAATCTAAACACCAGTCTGCCGAAACGTCTTATTAAACAGTTTGACTAGCAAAAGCAAGTAAATTCACACAGCAAACAAGCTAGCTACACAGCTAGCAAGCATAATTAGCTTAGTTAATGCTAACTTAGTTGTTAACCAAGAGTTACTCGCTGGAGATGAAATGTGCACTGCAAAGTCTACTGCTGTTGGTGTCCAGTTTGCCCGTTTGATCTTGAAAGCCATTTTTCCCTCCGGTTTGTGTCTTTGGGAAGTTTATATAATGAACTTTATCCCCTTTCTTGTTGTCACACCACATGGCACAGCATATTAAAGGCATGACAGGCTCTGCACCAAAAATTATATTCTAAAAAGTTGATTGCTAAGTAAAAGTTGATTCAGAAAGGTAAACAGTATGTTTTGATTACACGTGAAGTGGCATATTTCAAGTCTTTTTTTATTTTTGTTTGATTTAATATTGATCAGTTTGTCTTGTAACTCAGTTTGGAAAGAGTAAATTGTTCAGACAGTATCAGTGCAAAAGTAAAAAATGATAATGTCACTGTGTAATTAATATAAAATATGAAGTTTTTCACCATATTCTCATTTTTGGAGATGCACTAGTCCAACTCTAATATGAATTTTTTTTAACGTGGAGGTCAAATTCCCCTTCTAAACTGATCCCACAATTAGAAGCCCAGTTAAAAACGAAACGAAACGTGCCCCAGAAACCTTAAAGTGTCTACTTTTCAAATATATCTAATTTGAATTGAAATGTTTTTAAATATTATGAGAGGAACTTAAATAAGCAGAGACTCGTTTGTGAAAGACTCGGACATCTGCATTGTTTTTTCCCACCAAAAATACACGCTCTCATATAATAATGACATGGTAGTTCCAGACATTCCATGGGTGGAGGAATCTAGAATTTTGACAACAAAGAACCAACAAAGACATCTCATCTGAGGTAATCCTGAACCAAAGACTCATGTATCTATTCAATCTAGGAACCACTGAATGAGGAAAACGGAGTGTCGCCTCACATTAGTTAAGCTTTAGAAACAAAACCACACACAATATCTAAAAACTGTAATGAGCAGTGTGTAGCCAACACCTCTGTTTATTCAGTTCTGAGCTCAAAAGTCTTGGCTAGAAATGTTTAGACTGTTTTTTCACAACATATCAGCACATCTGAAAACAGGTTTTTGGAAAGTCTAAATTTAGAGCAGATTTAATCAGAATATAGATTTATGACACACTTACTGTTGTGGCCGATAGTGCAGCAGAGCCAAACTTGGCTTCTTTACATCATATATAAGCCCGAGCCGTACCCACTGCTTTTCCAAAGGCCACCAAGGAACAACAGTGTGATCAGAAGAAATCTGTAAGATTTAAAATGTGGTCAGTGTGGACTATCTGTGCTTTTTCCCAGTTTTGGCCACACAGCGCTGATTATTTTCAGACCTATGGTATTGAAATGTTACAGAATGTAACCCCCTCACGCCCTCTTTAAGTTTGGAGGGGTAGTAGTGAAGGCCCAGGTGGAACTTTGGAAAAGGGGCTATAAAGAATATACATGGAGAAGCAGAGTTTAGCGACTGTTGACACTTAAATCCAGATGGAAAAGGTTTGTAATCGAAGCCTTCAGCTCAGTTTAAAACACGGTTCTGTTCACACTTTATGTAACAGCACCTCTATACTAGTTATTAAACATTATTTCTCTTTAAATCTGTTTTAATCATAATTTTATTTTTTTCTTTTGTTGATTTACCTCAGTACATATCTGTTTACCTATTTTTTATATTATTTTTTCATTTCTAAACGACTTTGAATGGCTGTGTTGTATGAAAGGTGCTGTATAAATACACTTTCCTTGCCTTTAGAGGAAAAGCCAGTACAGAACTATCTGTTTACATCTACACTGAGCTCATGTAATGAAAAGCTAGGAGAGATTTCGTGCTGTTTCCAACGTTTACACGCTTGAATATGGCACAGTTTGAAAGATCTAGATGCTCAGAGTGGCTCAGTGGGCTAAGACCGAGACTGATAAGAGTTAAAATCTTGGTCATGCTGCATGCCATCAGCGGCCGGGGCCTGAGAGAGCAAAATTGTCCGTCCTCTCTCCGGGTGGGTAGATGGCACTCTGTCCACATCAACACTAAGTAATTGATCAGTAACGTCCACTGGCTCAGGTGTCTGTTAGCTGATGCATCAGAGCTGCACTTTCCTCTGAAGCTCGTTGGTTGCCCAGCGACGATGTATCAGCAGCAAGAGGCGGAGCCTGAGGAGGCCTGTGCTAGTCTTCACTCTTTTAGAGTCAGGGCCTGGGTTGGATGATTGGCTGCCACTACACTGGGGGTAAAAATTGGGGTTTTTATTACAAAACTGAGATAATGGAAGAGATTCCCAAGTGATGCTCAGTGTTCATAGCTCAGCTTGTTTATTAGTCACTCAAAGCTGCTTTCGAACTAAGCTCAGATGTTTGTTGTTACAGCTGTAATAAAGTTGAGCACTGTTAATGGCTCAGTGTGGGCTTTTCTCAGTTTACCGACTCCTGTTTTCTCTCTTATGCTCTCAGGTGTAGAGATGGAGCCATATGTGGGGCTGGTGTTGAACAACCTGGTGGAGATAATTAACAGACCCAACACTCCTAAGACTCTGCTGGAGAATACAGGTACTGCAGTTACACACACGGTTATGTTGGCCAAATCAGTCATTTAAAATCTGAAGCATGTGGCTGCAGACACACACTTAGTTTTCATTGACATTTATACTTATTTTTCACACTGTTACAGCAATTACGATTGGCCGATTGGGGTACGTTTGTCCTCAGGAGGTGGCACCCATGCTGCCACAGTTCATTCGACCATGGTGAGACATTTTGTGCACGATCATTAATTGTTTTGTTCCCCTTGCTTGTTGCCGTGTTGATTTATCTGCAGTGCTGGAGACTGTTTAGATAAATGCCAGTTTTTACAGTTGAGCTCTTAGTTTGTTTACAAGCTTTGCTTTCTGCCGTTAGGTGTCAGTCGCTGAGGAACATCAGGGACAACGAGGAGAAAGATTCAGCATTCAGAGGCATCTGCTTAATGATTGGTGTGAATCCTGGAGGTGTAGTGCAGGTAAACAGATCAGGTCTTTAAAATCAGCTGAAACCACCAAACTGAAGTTAAATTCTTTGATTTTTCTACCAGGCGCTGGAATGTACTTCTGTGCCATTTAAGGTCGAATGGATTTTTTTTTTTTGTAGAAAATTTCTTTACGGGGCAGCTGTGATCTGATGGTTAGGGATCTGGTCTTGCCAGTTTGGTCCCCAAGCAGATAATGACTGAAGTGTCAAATTTATTTATAAAGCGCTTTTTACAACTGATGTCACAAAGCAGCTTTACAGGGTTAGTAATAATAAACATCAAATCATTAATCCCTAATCCCCAGTGAGCGAGCCAACGGCGACAGTGGCAAGGGAAAACTCCCACAGAGCTGGAACCTTGGGAGGAACCAGACTCACACTGGGGACCCATCCTCCTCTGGCCAACAAATTCAGGTGTCCTTGAGCAAGGCATCTAACCCCCAACTGCTCCCTGGGCACTGTAGATAAGAGTTGACCATCGCTTCAGAATTGTGTACATTTACACTTTAGATGAATGAATGTGAGCTGCTACACAATTTAAGGTGGCAATTAAAGAAGCTAACTTCAGTTTCATGCAGAAATACTTTACCTCGTCTATTTTTATTTATATTAACGTCATTGATTTGATAAGATTTTAAACATAAAACACTCTCAAAATCTTCAGAAATTCATCTCAACATACACACAGACACCAAACAACAAGACTCTTGTGGATGTTTTTTTTAGCCTAAAATACCTCCACCGATTGGTGGAGATGGCACAATCACATTGTGTTGAGTTCATCACCTTCTCCTATAAGATATAGTGATTTAAATGTGCTCTACCAAATGGTTGAGCAGATCTTAAAGGGTTAAAATAACTACAGGAGTGAGTTTCTGGGAGGTTTGTAGGGTTTTAATAACAAGGATGTTTACAACACATCACAGTTCATTTGTAGCTGTAACTGTGATTATAATTAATTAGTAAATCTTTAATAATCTTGTCTTTATTGTTTATTTTTAGTCTTTTACCTCCACATAATGCTCAGGTAGAGTGTGGAGTGGAAGATCTTCCATCCAGACCAAGTAGATTATTAAGATATTCTTTGAAAGCTTTAATTTTTGTCGATTTGTGAAGGTTTTGCGCTAGAAAATTAAATACGGCTATAAACAGCTGCTAAAAATCTTCCAAATGTTTCAACGCAAGGCGACCTCTGTCTGGAAAATCAGACATTATTATAGATAAACAGTAGATAATTCAGTGTATGAGGTGAAAACTCAGACGACATGTAAATAAAATCACAGAGGAGCTCCTGTAAAAGTCGAAATTCCCCCTACGTGCATTTAATTTAATCTGAATAGGGCTTACACTTGCACATCTGTCCCATTTATTAATAAACACTGACTGTGTTTCTCTGTAGGACTTTATCTTCTTCTGTGATGCTGTGGCTTCGTGGGTGAGCCCAAAAGATGATCTAAGAGAGATGTTCTACAAGGTAAGGGTGACCTCGAGCGCATTCTGTAAACCTTGCTGATTGTGTTTACAGTCCTGAAGAGTCGCTTGTGTGTTCCAGATCCTGCATGGCTTTAAGGACCAGGTCGGGGAGGAGAACTGGCAGCAGTTTTCCGAGCAGTTCCCCCCACAGCTGAAGGAGCGGCTGTCGGCCTGCTATGGCGTTTAGATGTGCCCCCCTAATTGACACAGGACACACCTGTTAGGTACGTGATCGCCTCAGATAGACGTTCTTATAATCTGTCTCAATGAGTGTGAACCAGCCGAGACTTGATATTTAATTTTTGCACTAAACATTTGCACTAAAACAATGTCATTTATATAAAATGGACAATAGTACACTGAACAAAAATATAAACGCAACACTTGTTTTTGCTTCCATTTTTCATGAGCTGAACTTAGATTTAAGAGTTTTTTTACGTAAACAAAAAGCCTTTTTCTCTCAAATATTGTTCACAAATTTGTCTAAATCTGTTAGTGAGCGCTTCTCCTTTGCTGAGATAATCCATCCACCTCGCAGGTGTGCCATATCAAGATGCTCATTAGACAGCATTATCTACCCCACCGTCACCATGGGCAACTCGATTCACAATGTTCATCAGAAAACCGCTCACCCACACAACGCCATACACAGTCTGCCGTCTACCCTGTACAGTTAAAACCGGGATTCATCCATAAAGAGAACACCTCTCCAACATGCCATACGCCATCGAATGTGAACATTTGCCCACTAAAGTTGGTTACAACGCCAAACTGCTTTCAGGTGTAGACCCCAGTGAGGACGACGAGCATGCAGAGGAGCTTCCCTGAGATGGTTTCTGACAGTTTGTGCATTTTTGTTATGCAAACTTGCTTCTTTTTGGTAATCAAATTATTGGAGTTACTCGAATAATCGTTTCAGCCCTTCCTTGTGTGGTTACACGTGGTCTGCGGTCGTGAGGCCGGTTGGCTGTACTGCCGAATTCTCTGAAATGCCCTTGGAGACGGCTTATAGTAGAGAAATGAACATTGAGTTCACAGACCACAGCTCTGGTGGACATTTCCTGCAGTCAGCATGCCAAACACATGTTCCCCCAAAACTTGCCCTCTGTGGCATTGTGCTGTGATAAAACTGCATATTTTAGAGCGGCCTGTTGTTGTGTCCAGCCTAAGACACACCTGTGATGTGGATTATCTCAGCAAAGGAGAAGTGCTCACTAACACAGATTTACAATAATTGGTGAACAATATTTGAGAGAAAAAGGACTTTTGTGTACATGAGCTCATGAAAAAGTGTTGTTTATGTTTGTTTCGTGTACATTGTAAACAAATGAACTACAGTCTGTACAAAGTGCATCTGTGTGCTCAGTGGAGCTCAAATGGACAATGAGTGGAGATAAAAGTATGTATACCTACATCGCTCTGTAGATCTCATTCCCGTTCCTTCTTTCCTCTGCAGGTCTAATCTACGGGAGGGTTACTGGGGAACTCATCCATGTCTGTGTATTGCACTGCCCTGCTGTAGGAGGGGGGAAGAACGGCGCAATGGTCTGTGTCGGGGCGGTCCCGCACCCTGTGTCTCTGTGAGGGAGGGTGGGAAAGGGTGGGAGGGGGTTAGGGGGAACCAACCTCTGCAACAAACGCCGCGGTTTAGCGTCCCACGCGGTTGGAGTAGGAATTACAAAAAAATAATTAAAACTAAACGGAAGCAAAAGGGATCTAGGCTGGGATAGATGTGGGAGAGGGAGCGAGGTAGGTAGGAACGCCTCGCCAGCTAACTCCACTGATCCTCCTCAGTGCAGGAGAGCGCTAACGGGAGGGGGGAGGGCACCAAAAGTACAGTCTAGTCAAGCCCTGGCACCTCAGCTAGATGCCTATAGCACACAACAGCGCATAGACCGGCACACCTTTTTTAGAAGAAGCTTACGGCAAAGCCTCTTTTGCCCCGGGGGCAACGTTTGTGTACCCTGTTGCTTACATAAGAGCTACAAATAAATATCTTAAGAGCTGAACACCTCAAGACTATAATCATTTTTAACCAGGATCGATGACTTAGAGGTTAAGCACGAGATACAGTCATAGGGGGATTAAGTCAACTTCACCTTTTTTAATACGCCATCATTACTTGTCGGTGAGTAGAGCTGCATATAGTCTCGCTTTTTTCAGGCCGCGTCCTGCAACTTTTCCAGGATCTTCGTCGTCGTATCTGCCGGAACTCGGATTTCATATTTCTCCCGCGTCAGAAAAAGAAAGTGCTCCAGCGTCGTTTCGTGTCGACCCCTTAAGTGACGACCTTCAGGAACAGTAACTATAGTGCTTTAGTGTTTTTTTTCTTTCTCCCCGGTTTCTCCTGCTTGCTCAGATAAGGGAACGAGAAAATGATTTAATGGTTTGCATGAGCGCCGAACCCCGTGGAGAAATCAGTGCAATGTGCAGGTTTATTCTTTTCCCACTTTTTTACATTTTCATTTCCTCTAAGATCAACACGCATCGCAGAAATCTTTGCTTTGAGAAATTTCCCGTTTCGGACAGCCTGCCGTGAGCCGTCACCCCGCCGCGCTCCGCCCGCGCCACAGCCTGGCCTTCCTGTAGAGCAAACCGACGTGCTGCTAGTGCTTTTTCTCCTTTTTTTAAAATAAACGATAGCGATAAGGTGTCAGAAAACGAGTGGTTTTTAATGCACTTTCTCTTAAGGATTTTCATGCTTACACACGGTCCAGCAGACGATTTGTTGGTTAAAGGCATGTTAACGACACTATAACGTAGAGCGGTGGTCACCAGCCCTGCCGGAGATCTGCTAATGCGGACTTTAGTACACGTTTCTTAATTGAATGATCGTATTTGAATTAATTGCACGTAAAGTCGCATTTCAAGCATTTAAATGTTGATATTGTTTGAATTTAACTCAAGTCGAGATGGATTTTAGAGTTTTATAAGCTGAAAACCACGCGGACCAACATTTAAGATGCTTGAAATGCTTTTTTCCTCCAAATGTGAACGAGGTGTTAAATTTTTGGGATGTCCAGGAGGACGCTAGGTGACCACTGTTAGACTGATAAAGCACGCGGTGTGTTGAGATTATTTCCCACATGGTTCTAGTCGCTGTAGCTCATATCGATGTCGTCGTGTAAGCATGCACATCTCTTTGATACGTAATGAACAAAGTTAAGCGAGTAGTTTATTTAAAAGTTAATTTTAACATCCGGATTCATTACCGCGGGTTCGTACACATAAAGGAAGAGGTTTCATTTGGTCCCCTTTTGTATATGATAGACTATAAGACTGAGACCGAGCAGAGGTACATGTTTGAGAGATGTAAAGACTTGCACTGGCTTTCTCCCAGGTGTGTTTCTTTTTAAAAGGCCGTTGTCAACACTTGCAGTTCATTTACCGCGTCTCGTTTTTTTTCCTTTTTCCTTCTATTTTGTTCTGGACTAACTTTGAGGCCTTACAGCATGAATCATCTCTGCACAAACGTAACTTTGTGGCTAATTAACTCGTACCAAAAAGTAACAACAAGGCAGAGACCATTACAGATAGCCATGAAAGCAATAGCCATGTCTCTGCTCGAGTTCAGAAGCTCGTAGGTAGGTACACCGTGGTGGTCTTCATTGACGACGCTGTTGTGTACCTTTTAAGACTCCTGCTTTACTGATTCAATAACAGCCTTGACAATCTAACGATAGGTTTCTACACTTTGTTTTGTAAATTTCTCCTTCCTCAGGACTCGAGCTAGAGATAAATGACTGTGCAAGTGTTGCTCGATAGGCATTGAACTCGTTTTGCGGCGATTTACGCGCACGTAACTCAAAAATGTAACTTTTTTGTTTTCGTTTTCTTTTCCCTCCTCTATTGAGCGGATGTTATTGGTCCCGTCTCTCACAAACAAGTACAGTATTTGACTACATTTGAATTTTTGGATGGGACGTCACGTTAAAGTACGACGGCTGACCGAACCGATGGACTCGCTGAACAAAAAACTCAAAAGTACTGTGAACCACTCGGTGTGGAGCCCGTTTAGCTCTGCGAAATGTATTTTTAGAAAACAAACACTCATTTTCCTGCAAATGATGTCCTCATGTTAAGATTTTTTTCTTTTTTTTTTTCTTTTAAATTTCATGAAATGTTATTTATTTTTAATAGATTTTTTTTCTTTTTTTGTATTTTGTGCCCAAAAGCACAAAGATTTTTTTAGACTTTAAAAGTTTTCTTATTTTCTTTTCGTTTTAAAGAATTTTGTTTTTTTGTTGTTTTTATATCAACCGATTCCAACATGCATTTTTTTTTTCTGAATCAACCAATTCCGACAAGCAATTAGAATGGAAAGGGGGAAATGCATTTGAGCCTGTACTGTGTACTTAGGAGAAAATCTGCTGAATGATTTAAGATGTAGTGTTTTTTTTTCCTCTTCCACACTGTGGTGCAAACTCATTTATCTCTCATCACTTTCTATTTTAATTCTGTGAAATGGGGGAAATAAATTCTTTTCTACCAACTGGGAAGCAACAGTACAGTGTGCTTTATTACTGTTGTGTGTTTGAATGTGTGTGTACTACGGCATGTCAAAATTAGAATATTGTGCGAAAAGTTCATTTTTATACATAATTCAATTCAAAAAGTTTAAACTGATTTTATATTACACAAACTGACGACTTTATGTTGACACTGTTTACTAATTTACTGCAAATTTAAATATTCTAATTTAATCAGTTGACCGATGAGCTATAAGCCGTAGTGATCAACATGGAAACAGAAAAGGCTTAAAATATCTGTTTACGCTCTGCTACAACTGACTGGTGTGCTCGCTTATTTATACATGCAGTAAACACAGTTGGTTGGAATGTCGTATCCTGGGCTTAGTTCATTCCAAACCAGGGGTGGCCATAATATTCTTACATGACTGACTGACTGTTTATACGTTTTATTACTTTTATCAGAGCTTCAAACTGATTACATTAGGCAGCCCCTATCCATGACGCCCGGTGACCAGTCCGGGGATCAAACTGGCGACATTCCAGTCACAAGACCGGATCCCTAATCACCAGACCACAGCTGCCCCAATTAATCCTGACCATTAAAGCTATTAGGAACATTTGTATATATTTAACTTAGCTTAAGAACACTGCCATGAATATCAGAGGGTATCAAGTGCAATATCTCCCAACGATCCAGGAGCAGTTTGGTGATGAGCAAAACACGGACTGGAGCACCATGAGCACGTGACTGCTCATTAAATGTTTTGGGTTCATAGTTAGGAAACTTCAGTCAGTCCTCAAAAAGTGGGTGAACAAACAAACTCGGAAATTGTGATAATCTCAAGTATTGATTAGGCGAGAATGTTTTAGTCCAGAAGTCTAAAAGTATACAAAGAAACATGGGCAGAAATCCCTTTTTATTTGTGCTCATGATTTGACATCATTATCCCAGATCATTGCTCTGAACACCTCTATATTCAACTATAATAAACCAAAATAACCACTGATATATTGCATTTGTGTAATGAATATAAAATGGTTTACTTTTTTCTCAATAAAAATCTACTTAAGAAAATAAAGCAAGGTGTGAATGAGGTAGGTTGGTGTCTTATAATTAAGAATGAATGGATTGAAATATAGATACTTCTAATTCTGATTTTTATTTTTTAATAAATTCTCACAAAAAAATTCACATCCAGACACTACATCAGTCTCTAATACTGGATACACTCAAATACGCTTTATTTTTTGTAATCAACAACTAAACAAGAGAGACTTACGTTTTAGTAATATGTAATTCTGAAACTGAAAGGTTTTCTGCTGACAAAAACTGTACACTTTGATGTCCATGTTTTCTGATTGCTGTTGTAATGCCAAAAAATAAAATAAATTTTAAACAATATCGGCACTGGGATATTAGTATGCAAATTATTTGATATCGGATCGAAAGGAGAATTACTGATATCGCTCGTCCTTAGAGTGAAACCTATTAGCATGGTTGTCAGGGAAAAGTTTTAAAAAGTACTGATGTAACTGATTATTATAGAGAGAAAATACCTACATTAAAAAAATTAAAACATGGCATTTACTTGGTACATTTTGAAAGTACCCCAATAAAAGCTGCACCAAGCTTTTTCAAAATACCCAAATAAGATGGAAAAACGCGCCCCTGGCAACCCCATGTACTGGTGTCATATGAGCAATGTGCGCATGCGCAGTATGTGTTGGAGCGGCCAGCCTGAACGTGTCCAGTCTGCGTTCAGTTCTCGGCAGAGCTACAACAGAATAAGATACTTTATACGGACTGTTTTAATATTATATAACATGACACGCGTTTGTCAGCTTACTGCGTGATATTATCACATCCTTACCGTCACAAAAAGCTGATAATTCTACAGTGGCTCTGTTTTAAAGGGTTTTGTTGTGGTTAGCTGTGCTAGCGTAGCTATGGCTGGTTAGCGGTTGTTTTGGACTAAAAGTCTGAGAGCTCAGGTGAGTTCCCGCCTTTTTACTGACACACACGATCTGTTTGTCAAGTTAAACTGCACGTTAATGGTGTAGCTAAGCTAAGCTAATCAGTCACATTCAGCTGTAATACACAATAAAAGCTCAAGTTTCAGTTTCCTGTCTAGTCTTCCTCTGTATCCACCCTGCTGCTCCTCCTCCCTTCAGCAGAACTGTCCTCTCAGCTCAGCTGGTTCTGGTCCACTACGGTTCTCTTGGCTTCTAGTCAGAGCTCGGCTTTAGTTTGGTCCAGTTAGTTTTCTTTATTCGCTCAAAGGTTCACAAGTCAGCAAGTTAAGAGACTCCGTAGTGTTTACTGTCCTGTGTAGAGTTAAATATCAGAAGTCTCAGTTCTAACTTTTAATACTTCTGACTTTTAATGCTATCTAGCTTTTAATATGTCGTAGAGTTAAATATTAAAAGTTTTCAAATGTTTCGGTACTCAGTGTGACAATCAGTTCAGTTCTAATTTAATACTTTCTTGCTTTTAATGGTTTTTTTATTAGCTTTTGTGCTTTTATTCTTTTAGGCTTGTTTTCTTTTAATGGTTTTTTTGTTTAAAAAAAATGTTTTTTGTGCTTTTTTGATTTTTAATGCTTTCTAATATTTGCCAGTGAGTTCTATGCATTACGTTACATTTTTTTCAACAAAAAAGTAAAATACTATATATATATAATAAAAATTTCACACTATTGTGCTTTATAGTATTGCTGTACATGCATATTTATCTTATTCCGATGTGTACAGGTATATTCACAGATATGTGTATATAATGTATGCGTATATGTATATAAAGGTATGTTTATCCGTATAACTATGTATATGTTCATACACTCACTGTTCATATTCTACCAACGTTGATATTGACACAGTCTGTATTTTAAGCCCCCTGTGCTGAGCCAGCTGCAACAAACTTTGTTCTGTGTACACTTACTGTACAAGTGACAAGTAAAGCCTTTTAAGTCTAATATGTTCTAACGTGCCAATCAATTCTATGCACTAATTTTCAATACTTTATAAAATTTGCTAGTCACTGCTGAGCTCTTTAATGTTTTCTTTAAATTTGACAATCATTTCAAGTATGTAACTTTCTAATAGTACTAATAAAAATAAATAAAAATACTAATAAAATAAATACTATTTTTTTCAATGGTTTAAATACTTTTAGTGCTTTGTAATATCGGCTAATCAATTCTGTACTCTTAACCTTCAGTACTTTGTTAATATAAATAAGTTGCACCTGTTTGACGCTGCATTTGTTTTCAAGTGAAGACCTGTGACTGAATAAATAAAAATTTTTTACCTGATTTTCTTTCCGATGTGTTTGGTAGCCAGTCGACACGCCCATTTTTTGGCTCTCCCCATCACTTGTAATGTCTCTGACTCTAGGAGGGTGCAGACTAACACAGGCCTCCTCTGATGCATGTGAAGTCAAGCTCCGCCTCTTTTCTAACTGCTGCTGGTGCATCGCAGTCGGTCTGCTAACACCCTCGGAGGAAAGACTATGGTATCAAAGTCAAAATGTTTATGCTTTCACATCCGTGAAGAACCACAGAGAACATCTCAGGCTTTGTTAGAACATTTCTAGGCTTTGTTTTTAGGCTCTTCTCCAGTTCCTCCATCTTTGTTCTGCTGAGTGTCAGTTTTGTTAATTATCGGTGTGGTCAAAAGCTGCTCACCACGTCAACATTTTCTCCATCAGTGGTGAAGTTGGTGGTCTTTTCCTGTTTCCAGTCTTCTCCAAACATCTTCCTGATGTTCTGAGCGTTGTATCATCTGCGTTTGGAAGGTCATTGATGTTTCTTCCACCAATCCTGAGTCATCTTCCTTCAGTCCTTCTTCTCTGTTATCGTTTCCCATCCAGCTAATGTAATGCAGTCTGACAAATGTCTTTAATAGTGTAGACATGTGTTTAATGTGGAAGCTAAGCTAAGCTAACTGGTGTTTTGTTTTCCCTCAGGTTCTCCACTTTTTCTCCGGTGTCAGATTTTGACCACGTTTGATCATCATGGCTGGTGGCATTACAGAGACAGGAGAGCCGTACTCACCTTTTGTAAGTTTGCTTCGATGCTTGATGCTTTGCACATTTCCAGTTTAGGTGATTTTGCCCTCAGTCTTATTTCCTTTTAGTAAGTTATTAATACATCATGTGCAAATAGTCAAAAGCCATTGATCAGTCTTAGGAATACACTGAATACTTTCGTTGTGTGGCCCAATAAGAATAATTTATACTGAACAATGATGTTTTAAAGACACTGTTAGCTTTTTCTAGCTCCCAGCTGTAAAGAGGAAGCAGAGTGTAAGTTTACTGCTGTAATGTTAGTTTTCGTGTTTGGTTAGACCTTCAGAATTGTGCTTTTCCTCACCAACTAAACACAGATTCACCAGCACAGTTACAGTTTGGTGCTGAAATGGAAGAAGACAACAAACTACAAGCACAACCTTTACTAAACTACACTTGTTATGATAAAGCCAGAATGCAGACGCTTAGCTTTGTGTTTGTGTTCCGGCTACAAGCTGCGGTGTTAGGGATCGTCTCACAGTTAGCGGCCACACGCTGCGGTGTTAGGGATCGTCTCACAGTTAGCGGCCACACGCTGCAGTGTTAGGGATCGTCTCATAGTTAGCGGCCACACGCTGCAGTGTTAGGGATCGTCTCACAGTTAGCGGCCACAAGCTGCGGTGTTAGGGATCGTCTCACAGTTAGCGGCCACACGCTGCGGTGTTGGGGATCGTCTCACAGTTAGCGGCCACACGCTGCGGTGTTAGGGATCGTCTCACAGTTAGCGGCCACACGCTGCGGTGTTAGGGATCGTCTCACAGTTAGCGGCCACACGCTGCAGTGTTAGGGATCGTCTCGCAGTTAGCAGCCACACGCTGCGGTGTTAGGGATCGTCTCGCAGTTAACGACCACTCGCTGCACTGTTAAGGATCGTCTCACAGTTAGCAGCCACACGCTGCGGTGTTAGGGATCGTCTCGCAGTTAGCGGCCACACGCTGCAGTGTTAGGGATCGTCTCGCAGTTAGCGGGCACACGCTGCGGTGTTAGGGATCGTCTCGCAGTTAGCGGCCACACGCTGCGGTGTTAGGGATCATCTCACAGTTAGCGGCCACACGCTGCTTTGTTAGGGACCGTCGCACAATTAGCTGAAGAAATGTGAAGTGTTAAACATCCATGTGGCTAGCATTATTCATTTTAGCTATTTTCATTCATTTGCTTCATGTTTTTCAAAATTTGTAACTTTCACACTGACAGGAAGTCATGTTTTATGTTAAAAAAACATTTGGGTAAAATCATTGGTAACTATGTAATTGATGTGTTTTTTTGTGAAGTTGGTCTTGAAATAAAATTTAAGTGGCATTAAAAGTTTTAAATTTAACTTGCCTAAAGCTGTAGCAGCCCTGATGTGATATTTAAGTAACTATAACTGTTCATTCCACCATCGGAGACCTGGGTTTTAAAAAAGTCAAGCTTTCTTTATGAAAAATACAAGACTTCTCTAAACTGCTGGCCGTGTGTGTAAGACAGTAATGATGTGAGTGATCTCAGAGCAGGTCAGGTGGAAGCATGTGACTTAAACCTCTGATTATCGAGTCAGCAGGAAAAGCGTAGTTCTAAGGTGAATGTGAAGGAAGTGCTTGTCATTAGAGAAATGATGCACGTGTTGCAGGAGATCTTGTCCAATAGGAACAGCTTCTAAGTCGCTGACATCAGCAGAAGCGCATGCATGTGTTGCGACGTCGATTTTGCTTTGGTCTGCTTTTTCACGTGACCATATCTGCACGAGAAACAACTAGGCCACTTACTCTCACAGCCTTTATCTGTAGCCTGTACTGTAGTGATGACTGTATGTTCTAGACCAGAGTATTGAAGGTACTTCAGGATGCACTGGAATAAACATTTTTAGCCAAAAACTGAACACGGTTCTTCATTTCTATAAACATTTTAAAATTAGTAACTAAACTAAATTTCCCAAAGTAAGTCTTTACGTGTCTATTTTAATAATTTGGTTTAATCATTAGGTTTAATAACATGAGTTAATGGATTTTTATATTTGTATATAAAATTATTTTTGTTCTTATTTTTAAATATTCTGGATTCATTTAGTAATGTTCGTACTTGAAGTTTCACTTAGTTTGCTTTCACACCTACCTTGTTTGCTCCAGACTTTCAGCCTTCAGTTTGGTCCGAGCCAAAATAAGTGTGAAAGGGGCAACGAACCACGGTCCGGACCAAAGGAGCAAAATTTGGTCCGACAAAAAGAGGTGGTCTCGGACTGGATCTACTGAGCCATGGTCCGGTTTGTGTGCAGTGTGGAAACACTTCCAGAGGGTTCGGACTTTTGGACGAAATACAGGAACATTAAACGACAATAACAGAAGTAAAATAAGCAGAACAGTAGCATAAATGAGCGAGGAGGAGACGACAGGTTTAATATAATTTTGGTCTGATGAACATGTGAAAAGCTTAAAAATCTCACAAAAACGTGAGACTTATTTTCTGAGAAGATGAGAGAGAACAGAAATGACAGAGTAAACTAAACTAAAAGAACTGCTGCAGCGATATATAAAAATATATAAAACCATCAGATACACATCCTTCAAAAAAAAAAAAAAGTGTCGAGTGTAGGAAGATGCACACCACGTAACTGATGTCCACGTAACAGGACGTAGGCGTGTCATACAAAAGTGTTTGGTGCGCTCACAAAAACGCAGTGTGGACACAAACTTAACCGGACTAAATATATACAAAGTAACAAACACACTTGGTTCAGATCATGGTCCGCACTTTCAGGTGTGAAAGCTCCCTAAATCAGCCAAACACATGGTTTTTTTTTTTGTGTTTTTTTTTTTTTGGCCATTTTCGACTGAATAATTTAATTGGCCAAATATTCAGTGCATTCCTAGATTATACACATTTTAAATAACACTTTATTCCTTCACATGAAGTTAATTCTGTACATCACACAACACAGAACAGAGAACTAAAACCAAAATAAAATCTTGCACACCTAAAGAGGTTGAAGAGAAGAAAACGAAACCCAGCTGAGAAATCATGAGCTTTGGTTAGAAAGACTAGACCGTTTAGGATTCAAACGAAAATGTTCTTTGTGACAATGAGTTTCATAGTGAAGTCTGTCCATTGTTTGGTTTCAGTTCTCTGTTTTGTAAAAGGCTGTGGTGGTTATAAAGATTATGTTCTGTATTCAGTAAAAGTAAAAAAAAAAAAAAAATACTGTTCTGAGGGCAAATTCTATTTGTCCCTGTGAGGCATCCGTACTTTATGTTGAGACATGAGACAAGGCTGCTTTATACTTTTCACATCGAGTGCTGCGTGAATGATGTAAGACTTGTGCGTTTGCCTTTTTAAATAATCTTTATTGACATTTTTCACTATACAGCGGAACCTTGACTTACGAGCTTAATTTGTTCTGTGACAGAGTCAATCAAAATCAAAATCAAAATTTATTTATATAGCGCTCTTTACAATGGACATTGTCACAAAGCAGCTTTACATAATCAGTATCAGACATTTTGATTCTAAGCCCAA
>BRDA01007228.1:0-13399 GCA_036984385.1 Crenuchus spilurus
GTTGTCTGCTGGAGAATGATGGTGTTTGGTGGAAAATTATGGGGTTTGGTAAAACAGTGTGGTTGTTCTGACCATAGTCAATAGGTTGTATGATGTTGGTGTGATTTTCTGGTGTTCTGTAGTTCTGACTTAATGGACATGTCAGCTTAGCAATTTCATTGTTCTGAAAACAATTTCTATTTCATGGTGGCTACAATTTGTAGTCAGAAATACAGCAGAATCTTTCCTTATGGCTGATTTACTCAGCTTGTAACTCCACTCTCTGGCCTGTAGATACCCGTGTCTTCTCTGGTGGCTTTTGTGGAGGCTCTGGAGGTTGGCTACAGCAAACATAAGAACCCCTACCATAACCTGACCCATGCTGCAGACGTCACCCAAACTGCACATTATCTGATGCTCCACACTGGCATTATGGTGAGTGACAGATCTCCTTTCAGACCAGCTGTAGCCTCAGTTAAGCTGACCTGTCCTACCCAAAGCATCTGTAGCCTCATTTTATCCTAAATAATTATAGATCAGACTCGCTAATGTTGTCCAATTTGATCTCATCTTAAACCAGCATTCCTCACTAATGTAGACCTGACTAAACCATGACTTAGGCTAGACTTAGATCTCTTTTTAAGCCATGTTATTGTCTGACTTGTAGTCTGACTAATGTGGTTAAGCTGTGTTGTTTTGGTATTAAAGCACAGGTGTAACTGCCATCACCGCTGCTGTGTAAAAGAGATGGTATGACAGTGACTTGTCGATGGTGCTGACAGCCATTTGTCAAGCTTTAGGCTCGTTATAACTCTGATGACTCTATGCTCTGTTGTCTCTCCCGCTCTCTCAGCACTGGCTCACCGAACTGGAAATATTGGCCATGGTGTTTGCTGCTGCTATCCACGACTTTGAACACACTGGGACGACCAACAACTTCCACATCCAGACCAGGTATATGCTGGCATCATCTTATCAACTTATAGCCCATAAATGTGATTCTCAGTTATCACAACACAAGTTTGAATGAGTATTTATATGAATGATTAAATACTTTCAGTAACTGTGTCTGGTGCATTGATGGTGATTTTAGCTCTCTTTGTTTAAGGGTTAAATACTTTTAATGTTTGCTAGTGGACTGAAAGTGATTTTATCTGCTGCTCCATTTTAGGGTTAATCACTTTTAGAACATATCTCTGGTGAACTGAGACTGATTTTGCTCTATTTTAATGGTTAAAGAGGACGTATTATGGAACTTTAGCCATGCCTCACTGGTGTAACCCCACCCATGAGTTTAAACTGAGATGGGCCATTTTATATTTACACATACTGAGCTATATAAAACATATGCATGATAGGATTATTTTGCATGGCAACATTTTTGTGCTGCTGTGGCCTTTGCTTTAACATTAGTGAGAACACAGCAGTAAATCAGAGAAATAAACCTCTCCTGTGTGTCTGCTGGTGTGTGTGTGGAGGTTTCAGCTCTTCCCTCTGTGCTGAGAGGGGGGCGGGGTCAGAAGTGCCTCATGTACATAAAACATGCCTCCTTAAGTCATGTTGATCAGACAGGTCTAAAACCACAAGGCTCATCTAACAACTAACCCCAGGTGGGCCTTTCATTTAGACCCTCAGGCAACATTTAAGGTTCTTTAAGTACGTTTTGAAGACTTGTAGGTCCTGTCCCTGCTGGACAGACAGTAGTTTTATCTCCTGCTAACGCTTTTACAGCCTGTACCTGATGGTCTGACACTAGTCTGTGTAAGTGTAACCTGCGGGTGCGTCAGTGTCTGTACTGAGTCCTGAACTGATGTTGTTGTTTCCTGCCAGACACACGTCACCTCGCTCAGACTAATAAATGCCAGTGGATGCTCAGACCTGATCATACCTAATTCAGACCGGCTGCCTGCTCTGTCAGAGCTGCCGCAACAGCCACAACAGGCCGGAATATGTCCTTGGCCTTTATGATGGATATAAATGCTTATTTTAACTTGCTCATTATAACAGCTCTGGGCTGGAAAAAGCGATTCGTCCCTGCAGGCAGCAGAGCGTGAGAGATGAAGGTCGGTTTGAGAAGGAAAATGCAACATCTCTGAACTTTGTCTGCTGAAACGGCCTCGTTTTCCTCTGATCTTCATCTCTCTGTGGTTTTAGCAGAGCTGTCGTAGCTCATTTAACAGGTGAGGTGAGATAGTTTAGGGTTTATAAGTAATTGTAAGATTAAAATGGTGAATTTTGTACTTTTTATAGTAGTTGATGAAGACTTAACAAACGTGAGAGTAAGACCCTCTAAACTGGCAGGTTTACTTGATATTCTCTTTGATATATTTGAGTTTGTTTTGTATCATATTTGATACATCCTGAGTCTATTGCTCACAGCGTGTTGTTTTTAAACAGAATACAGTCTCTTTTAGACATTTTATACACCGAGGTTCCTTTAAATGTTTACTCCTGTAATTTCCAACATGCAGTGCACTGTTAATCCACCAGGGGGCAAAAGATGCCTATTTGCTCAATTAATTCAACCACAAATACACCTCATCAATTCCAAACAGCATAATCCAGTGATGTGCCAAATTTAGCACCCCTGCCGTGTGATGCATCCCCTGTAGGGACATAGCGGTGGTATTCCGTTGCCTTTACTTTGGTTATTGTGACCAAAGGAACTTAAATACACTCCATTCCAGACATGACTAAAGAAAATAAACCTTTTACTGCAGTAAGATGACTGTCTGTGTGTATCTAACTGTTAACTTTGATTAAACTGTCAACGTGCAGCGGCTAACTGTGATGTTTTTGAGTGCCAAGCTGCGTAGCAACACTAATACCATAAATGATATTCACATAAGCTCACATATGCAAATCTTTCATTTTTTATTGGCTGCTTCCAGCATGGGGTCAGTATTAGCGTGCCCTGCAGCTCATTACTGTTGCACATGCACAGTGTTTTCTACTGTTCACTTGCTTAAACAAACACTGATGGTCCAGCCCCATACACACTAACTAAATGAAGACTGCTGAAAGTACTGATGCAACAAGTACAGGAATATTTTAAATGTATTGGGAAGTGCTGCCATTTTCATAAGTCAAATACACAACAATTTTAGAAAATAATATTAAATAAAATAAATGTAAACAAATGACTGATTGTCACACACTCCTCCACAGAGACATCTAGCTGGGCCGGGTTCTGCCTGCCCTTAGTGTAGAGACGTCCCTTATTGTGACATGTAATTAGGCCTGATCTTTTGAAAGGAGCCCAACCCGTTAACATCCTGCTCAACCGTTTGGTAAAGCACATTTTAGTCTTTATATCTTATTGACGAAGGAGTTGTACTTAACACCATGTGATTGTGCCATCTCTACCAATCGGTAGAGGTATGTTAGGCTAAAAAACATCCACTAGAGGTCTGAAATGCAACATTTTCTTGTCTGAATGCAAACCAACAGCTTCATAACTGTACCACGAGGAATAAACTGGATCAGATGCTGAAAAACAATTAGTGTTGTTGCACCACTACACAGATGAGTGTGGTGTTTAAAAAGTGAACAAAATCTTATTGTACAGCTTTTGTATTTTATGTTCTGATGTTAAGTGCATCTCACTGTATGGCTAAAGTGTACATTAAACAAATGGGTTTTTTTTAAAACGGACTGTTTTTATTTATTGCTTGGTGAGGATGTTAAAGAGGAAACCCAGGCATCTCAGATCACTCACTAGGACTGCTGAGCCCTTCTCATTTTCTTATTCCTGGAGGAGTTCGAAGCTGTCGTAGGTCATGTAAGAGGTGGAGGAATGAGATCTTTTTTAGGCCCTGAATGTCTCTGAACTCTGTGAGACTAAAACGTGTTGATTCTTCATGTTTTGTGAAATCTGATACACAGACAGCATGATCTGAACTGTCTGGGGAGGATTTCTTGACAGTCAAACATTAGTGTTGTAAGTGAGCCAGCTAAGGGGGTCAGTGTGAACGAGCCTGGTGGAGACAGCAGGGCGAAACGCTCGCGGCAGGTTTGTTTTCTGCATGGATTGGTCAGCAGATTTGTTTTTGTGCTTGTAGGATATGCTTGTTTATCTGCTCTGATTAGTGCGTGTCATTGGCTGAAATTGCTTGTGAGTTTCCTTTTCCTTGGAATAAAGATTGAGGTAGAGTCACCTCTTTGGTCACACTTTAGCTGCATGGTGATTGTAGTACAGAAGTCCCGCCCATCAGTAGAAAGAACCAATCAGCATGTTATTAAAAGTGTTGAGGAGGGACACATTCGCAGACTAGTGGCTATGTGGTATACTGTGCACATATTTCCATTGATCCCTGATCACTTTTGCTCAGTTCTCAGGTCTGATAAATAATCCCGACTCTTATACAACAATGTTATCAAACATTTGTCTGAACACTGAACACGGTTCTTCATTTCTATAAAAGATTATAAAATTAGTAACTAAATTATTACAAAATAAGTCTTGTAGTTAGTCAGGAGTGAATGTCTGTAGTTTAATAAGCTGGTTTGACATCATTAGGTTTAATAACATGAGTTTAATTGATGATTCTTTTATATTTGTATATAAAACAAAGACAATAATATATGAATATGTATGAAGATGCATGTGTGTTACATTATTACTAATATTTAATAAAATGATGAAAATGTCTAAAATGAATGATGTAAGTCACATGGATGTTTTGTGTGTTTAATGTGAGTGTCATTGGCTACAGACACTGAAACACTTCACATTTCTTCTGCTAATTGTGAGACGATCCCTAACACTGCAGCAGGGAGCACAAACACAAAGCTAAGTGGCTGCATTCTGGCTTCATCATAACAAGTGTACTTTAGTAAAGGTTGTGCTTGTAGTTTGTTGTCTTCTTCTATTTCACCACCAAACTGCAACTGTGCTGGTGAATCTGTGTTTTGTTGGTGAGGAAAAGCACAGATCTTGTTTTGCATTTATAACATTTTAAAGCAGAAGTTAGCTTCTGAGTTTATTAGAGCATCATAGTGTTGTTGTAGCATCCAGCATCTCTTACCTTTGCATGGAAGAATGGGCAGCGACTGCCAAGTCAAGACGTGCCATGCTGATAGACTCCCACCCAACAAGTCTGAACGCTGTCATAAACTCAAAGGGCTCTTTGACAAAGTATTAGTTTAAGGGTGTCGATATGTATGCAGCCATATTATTTCAGTTAATTGTTCAAGGATTTCAGTCTGTTTTTCAGTGGAATTGTACAGATTATTGGTCAGATTAAAGGTGAAAAAAGTTCTGAAATGATTCATCTTGGTCTGATTTTTTAAATCACTAAAACCAGTCATTATAACAGGGGTGTGTATATATTTAAATACACTGTATGTGCAATTAATTAGGGCAGCTTTGGCCTAGAGTTTAGAGAAGAGACCGAAAGGTTGTTGTTTCAATCCTGAACCAGCAGGACACAGCTGAAGTATCTGTGAGCACCTAACACCCAACTGCTCTCCGGGTGCTGTGTGTGTGTGTGTGTGTGTGTGTGTGTGTGTGTGTGTGTGTGTGTGTGTGTGTGTGTGTGTGTGTGTGTGTGTGTGTGTGTGGGTGTGTGGAGGTCCCATTCCTGTGTGTAGTTTTTTCTTTCTTCCTTATTGCAGAATATTGCAAGTATGATTTTTTCAATAATTACTGAATAATAGGGCTGTGTATTGTGAGGAACCTGTCGATACGATACATATCATGATACAGGTGTTTCAGTATATCATCATATATTGTGATTCTGTAACAAGGCAACAAATTGCAATTTTAAAAAATTAAAAATTACAACTCTTCTAAAACTAATATGAGCAGTGCACCATTATGCTAGAGAGGAAGAGTCTGATGGCTGAAGAGTCTGATTACAATACTGCCGTCTAGCACTAGGATTCCCAAACTTTTTTCATCGTCTCTCTCCCCCGTGCTGGAATGCTGGAGCCATTAACCAGCCATTGTCTGCTGCTCTGCTTCGCTTGTCATGCAAATAAGCGCGTCGTCACACATTCAGTCTCACAGAGACTCTCACTCAGTTTTACTGAGGGTAAGTCCTCTTTCCACAAACGAAAAATAATATTTATA
The DNA here is from genome assembly GCA_036984385.1 of Crenuchus spilurus. Classification (NCBI taxonomy): domain Eukaryota; kingdom Metazoa; phylum Chordata; class Actinopteri; order Characiformes; family Crenuchidae; genus Crenuchus; species Crenuchus spilurus. Next base: position 6,053 of record BRDA01007228.1, read on the forward strand.
TATAATAATAGAGCAGGAATCATGCTACAGGCTTGCACGCGTGTATACACACACAAACACACACACACAAGCCGAGCCGAGCGAGCGTGTAGACCCTACACCCTACAGACTCTCATTTAATGTACATCACATTACCTCTCTAATGGCTCACAAGAAGGGTTTTTTTCTGCAAACCTGGGAATTGCAGTGCTAGTGGTGGGGGGTTTAAACACAACAAAAAATTAAACATGTAAATTGTTAAGAATCTAAATTGGCATTTTGGGGAAGTGGTACAGTATCACAAACGATAATATTGCGATACTCAATTGTTTTCATCTTTTCGTACTACCCTTAATGAGCAGTTCATGAGTTGGATGATAAACCTAAACAGTCAAATGTGAAGAATGTTTACAGTTTAGAAAGACAAACCTGTAAATGTGAAGAGCCTCAGAGTTCCTACTGTACTGATCCTGACGGCAAGCGTTATCCAGTCATTCTGGATGGTTTCTGGACAGAGTGGCTTGGGGTTGCACAGTGATGCCCCTAGTGTCCAATGCAGTCCTCCAGCTGGATGGTCCCTTCCAGTTGAGATGCTGTGCACCAATCAGCTGCCACTTCTCATTGGTGTGTGGTTGACTTATGTGTGTAAAAGGATGTGAAAGTCTGATCACAATGCAAACTAAGTCTGATTCTGTTCACATGGCATAGTGACACGTCAAAAAAACACACGGGACTAATGCTGGCGTCTGGTGTGAGCTGATTATAAGAGCCACATTTGGATTTTGTTGTTGATGCTGGCTTGTGTTGTTGCTGTTAGGACGAGGTGTTAGGCTGTGTACACACAGTCAGTGGTTGTATCCATAAAAATAATGCATTGGCAAGTGGTGGTGTTTTTTTATTATTATTTAACTGGAGTGAATGAAGCCCCGCCTCAGACGGCCTGTCAGAATGTGGTATTGGACTGACAAAGGACTGATCTCATTCAAATCAATTACAAGCTGTGTTTAATAGATGACTTTAACTTCCTTTCCAAGTTTTGTCCACAAATACATCTCCCATAGCTACTGTTGCCAGGTCAGACAGACTGTACAGATTTTTTTAAAAAAATCTCCCGTCAGCTTTAAGAACAGAGGTCAGGATTTAGATTCACTACATAATACTGAGTTCATAACTGTAGATGTTCACCAGAGAAGATCCTGAGCATTATCTCAACATCCTCAACTCTGTTATACACTCACTGTTTACTACAGTCAGATACTGCACTTATAGACTGAGATTAAGATTAGGATTAGGGTTAGGGACAGGGTGAGTGCTAGGATTAGGATTATGTTTTAGGTGGAGGTTAGGGTTAGGATCAGTGCGAGGGTGAGGATTAGGATTAGGTTTTAGGTTGAGTTTAGGGTGAGGTTTAGGATTAGGTTTTGTGTTGTGGTTAGGGTTAGGATTAGGGCCAGGGCGAGGGTTAGGATTAGGTTTTGGTTTGAGGTTAGGGTGAAGATTAGGATTAGGATTTGGTTTGAGGTTAGAGTGAGGATTAGGATTAGGCTTTGGTAGAGGGTTAGGTAGGGTTAGGATTAGGTTTTGGTTTGAGGTTAGGGTGAGGATTAGGATTAGGTTTTGGTTTGAGGTTAGGGTGAGGATTAAGATTAGGTTTTGATTTGAGGTTAGGGTTATAATTAGGATTAGGTTTGGGTTTGATGTTAGGGTGAGGATTAGGATTAGATTTTGGTTTGAAATTAGGGTGAGGAATAGGATTAGGTTTTGGTAGAGGTAAAGGTGAGGATTAGATTTTGGTTTGAGGTTATGGTGAGGATTAGGTTTTGGTTTGAGGTTAGAATGAAGATTAGGATTAGATTTTGGTTTGAGGTTTGAGTGAGGATAAGGATTAGGCTTTGGTTTGAGTGAGGATAAGGATTAGGTTTTGGTTTGAGGTTAGAGTGAGGATTAGGATTAGGTTTTGGTTTAAGGTTAGAGTGAGGATTAGGATTAGGCTTTGGTTTGAGGTTAGAGTGAGGATAAGGATTAGGTTTTGGTTTGAGGTTAGAGTGAAGATTAGGATTAGATTTTGGTTTGAGGTTAGAGTGAGGATTATGATTAGGTTTTGGTTTAAGGTTAGGGTGAGGATTAGGATTAGGCTTTGGTAGAGGTAAAGGTGAGGATTAGGTTTTGGTTTGAGGTTAGAGTGAGGATTAGGATTAGGCTTTGGTTTGAGGTTAGAGTGAAGATTAGGATTAGATTTTGGTTTGAGGTTAGAGTGAGGATAAGGATTAGGTTTTGGTTTGAGGTTAGAGTGAAGATTAGGATTAGATTTTGGTTTGAGGTTAGGGTGAGGATAAGGATTAGGTTTTGGTTTGAGGTTAGAGTGAAGATTAGGATTAGATTTTGGTTTGAGGTTAGAGTGAAGATTAGGATTAGGTTTTGGTTTGAGGTTAGGGTTATGGTTAAGATCTACTTAATGTAAGGCTGCTGTACTGACTTGAATGTATTCAGATGTTTCACTGATATATTATTGATATGTTATTATACAGTATATTAACCATCTGAAGTGAACTGTCTTTAAAGAGTAACCAGTGTAAGAGTCAGGACAGAGTGAGTGGAGTCAATACTTTGGCAGGTCTGATACTGTTATGTCCTCTAAATAAAGGTACTGAAGGCAGAACCTTTGAGGAGTGAGTGAGTGAGTTTAACTCATGAGAGCTGTTTGTTTTCTGCAGGTCAGAGGTGGCCATCCTGTATAATGACCGATCTGTTCTTGAAAACCATCACGTGAGCGCCGCCTACAGGATTATGCAAGAGGACGAGATGAACATCCTGGTCAATCTGTCAAAAGACGACTGGAGGCAAGTTCACTTGCTGTGTTTGGCAGTGTGGCTTACCGGGAACTTGCTGTGTGTGTGTGTGTGTTCACAACCAACTGTCACTTAACATTGAGTTCCTGTGAGCATGAAAGATCTGTTCTGAGAAATGTCCTACTGTGTGTGTGATGATCTGTGTGTTATTCTGACTTCAGAGAACTGCGCACACTGGTCATTGAGATGGTCATGAGTACAGATATGTCCTGCCATTTCCAGCAGATTAAAACTATGAGGAACTCTCTACAGCAGCCAGAGGGGTGAGATACACACGCACACGCACACGCACACACACACACACACACACACACACACACACACACACACACTCATATTTACTCAGAACAACAGTAATATTATAATTAAATACATATAATTAAAACAAATAAATATAATATAATATAATTAATTAAATAAATAAATATAATAAACAAATACAATTATTAGTTTATGTTCTAGTGATGCACCAAATATTTGGCAACCAAAGATTACACAATAAATTCCTTTATTAGTTCTACAGTGGTTAAGTTCAGTGAAAATACCGAATAATGTTTTAAAGGTTTTTAGTGAAACGGTTACCTTGTTCTAGTTCCTGACCGTAGACGTGATACAGACTGTAAGTTTGCTGCAGTAAAGTTGTTTTAATGTTGGTTTAACATTCAAAATTGTGCTTTTCCTCACCAACAAAACACAGATTCACCAGCACAGTTACAGTTTGGTGCTGAGATTGAAGAAGACAACAAACTACAAGCACAACCTTTACTAAACTACACTTGTTATGATGAAGCCAGAATACAGCCGCTTAGCTTTGTGTTTGTGCTCCCTGCTGCAGTGTTAGGGATCGTCTCACAATTAGCAGAAGAAATGTGAAGTGTTTCAGTGTCTGTAGCCAATGACACTCACATTAAACACACAAAACATCCATGTGACTTACATCATTCATTTTAGACATTTTCATCATTTTATTAAATATTAGTAATAATGTAACACACATGCATCTTCATACATATTCATATATTATTGTCTTTGTTTTATATACAAATATAAAAGAATAATCAATTAAACTCATGTTATTAAACCTAATGATGTCAAACCAGCTTATTAACATACAGACATTCATTCCTGACTAACTACAAGACTTATTTTGTAGTAGTTTATTTAGTAATTTTATAATCATTTATAGAAATGAAGAACCATGTTCAGTGTTCAGACAAATGTTTAGTTTTCTTCAGTTTCATTTTTGGCCAAAAAATGTCATTTTGGTACATCCCTAATATACATATTCTCATGGTAAGACGTTTGCGTAGTGCTGTATATCCCTATAACCCCGGTTACATTTGGTTATTGTTCTAAGTCTAATAACTGAATCCATTTTCTACAGAGAGCAAGCTTCTGCACATTTTAATGCACACTCCAACTATTTACTGAAATTAACATTTTTGGGAAAGAAATGCAACATGTGGCACATTTTCTATTTTCAATGTGTTAAATTCAGCAAATAAATAGAAATTGTGCAATAAAATGTGTTTGTTTGTGTATTTTATGAACAGAATAGATAAAGCTAAAGCTCTGTCTCTGATGCTCCACGCGGCCGATATCAGCCACCCAGCAAAGAGCTGGAACCTCCACTACCGCTGGACACAGGCCCTGATGGAGGAGTTCTTCAGACAGGTACATCTCTCTCTCTCTCTCTATCTCTCTCTCTCTCTCTCTCCATCTCTCCATATATATATATATATATATATATATATTGATGAGGAATGTGCTGCGGATGGTTCTATATTGGATCCTTTTGAAAATGGTTCTATATAGCACTAAAAAGGGGTTCCTCTATTATTATATGCTGGACACTGTAATTACAGCAGAACCCTTTTTGGGGCTTAAGAACCATTTCAACCCATCTACAACACATCCCTCATCAATCTGAAGAACTGTGTCAACATGGATCGAACCCTAAAACTAACCCACGCGAAGGGTTCTTTGAGTGTTCATGGTTCCATATAGAACCATTATATTTACTAAAGAATCTTTGAAGAATCATATTTTTAAGAGTGTAGATGTCCATTTATAAAGCCTATGATTTTGCCTTTTCCCCGAAACAAACCACTTTCCCTTTTATGGTAAGCTCATGAATAATTTGAGCAAATCTCTTCTGATTGGCTTGGGAATCATGCTGGACATCCTATCACTAACACATGGGAAATGAAGCCACGGGAATGGAGAGCTGAGCTAAAAGCAAAGTGTGTGGGGAAATAAAATCGATAATGATCGCAGCTCTGCTCTGATTGGCTGGTTTACAGTAACAGTAACAAAAAGGGTCTTTATCCTCGCTTGTTTTTTCAGAGCTCACAGTGAAAAGTGTTAGTTTTTTGTTTGCTTTTCTGTTGTTTATTCATACTTTTTGACACTGATGCTGTGTGGGAGCCAGAAAATGAAGGAGGAGAAAAGGAAATGAAAATATCAGCTCTTGAAATGAGAGGAGAGCTGAGGAAAAACAAAGAGAAAATAAATAACAAGTGCACAGCATGGATGAGAAGTGTCTGAGAGAGGAGATGAGTGAAGAGAGTACTGAATGGATGGTGTTGAGAGGGAATTGAAACTGTAATAGTAGATGTGCTGCTAGAAGTTTGGAGGTGGGAGATTTAGATTTGGAGGAGAAATCAGTGTCAGTGTAAGTTAGATCCATGTGCCAAACTCTCCTTATTCAACGATACCAGCATAAATTCTGGTAGCATGAATCCCCACAATTCACTGAAACAAACGTGTGTGTGTGTGTGTGTGTGGTTTTTGCAGGGTGACAAAGAGGCAGAATTGGGGCTGCCTTTCTCTCCGCTGTGTGATCGAAAGGCCACGATGATCGCTCAGTCTCAGATAGGTGGGTCTCTCTCTCTCTCTCTCATGCTGGTTACAGAGTTCTTCTGATTTGCTCCACTGTACTTAGCTCTGTACTACCACCGTGTGGTTGTGTTCTCTTACTCGTTACTCATTAGACTCTAGAATAGACAGAACTGTTAAACCTGTGTTTTTACCTGTACCATTTACCTCTTTCCTTTCTTATAATCTTCTTCTGTTTTCTCTTTAAGGCTTCATTGACTTCATTGTGGAGCCCACATTCTCTGTCCTTGTGGACACCACAGAGAAGATAATCACTCCTCTCATAGAGGAAGCTTTAAAATCAGCCAGCTCTGGCATCCGCAGATCCAGGTAAACCAGCATGAGTGCTTGTGGCATGGGCAGCTTGCATGTTTGGAAAGGCACCATTAATGCAGAGAACTATGTTCAGGTTCTAGAACAACATATGCTCCCATCTAGACGTCATCTCTTTCAGGGAAGACCCTGCATTTTTCAACAAGATAATGCCAGACCACATTCTGCAGCAATCACAAAATATTAGATGTTGGAACCTCCACATTACATTCAGTTTTTATTCACAATTTGTTTAGTGTCCCAACTTTTTTGGAATCCGATTTGTACATTCTTACATACATACATACTTACATACATACACACACATACATACATACATACCCGGTACATACTTACGTACACACATACATACATACACACACATACGTACATACATACATACATACATACACACATACACACATACATACACACATACTTACATACATACACACACATACATACACACATACTTACATACATACATACATACACATACATACACACATACATACACACACACATACATACACACATACATACACACATACATACATACATACATACATACATACACACATACATACATACATACATACTTACATATATACATACACACACACATACATACATACATACATACATAATTACATACATACACACACATACATACATACACACACATACATACATACATACACACATACACACATACATACATACACACATACATACATACATACATACTTACATATATACATACACACACACATACATACATACATACATACATACATAATTACATACATACACACACATACATACATACACACACATACATACATACATACATACACACATACATACATACATACATACATACATACACACACACATACATACATACATACATACACACATACATACATACATACATACATAATTACATACATACACACACATACATACATACACACACATACATACATACATACATACATACATACATACATACATACATACACATACATACACACACATACATACATACATACATACATACATACATACATACATACACATACATACACACATACATACACACACACATACATACACACATACATACATACATACATACATACATACATACATACACACATACATACATACATACATACATACATACATAATTACATACATACACACACATACATACATACATACATACTTACACACACACATACATACATACATACATACATACATACATAATTACATACATACACACACATACATACATACACACACATACATACATACATACACA
>BRDA01007228.1:15708-32027 GCA_036984385.1 Crenuchus spilurus
TTCATGTAACAGTGTTGAAAGGTTGAGCTTGGCGATGTCAATCCGACAATAAAAACAATGAAATAAAGGTAAGAAAGTATGATAACTTTACCTCTCTTGAGTGAATTGAGCCACTTCCTGGCTGCTGAGGAAGTTAGACTAGAACCATTATTTTTAAAACGTGGGGATTGGTATACTGTTATGGGGTTGAACAAAACTGAGGTACATGATTAAATAGTTCCATTTTATGAATAATTCCTCTATTTTTTTCATATTTCTTTTATTTAGGTGAAAGCAAATGATTATATCAGCAGATAAAAACATGCAGTTACTGGTTATTTTTATTTGTTTTATATTCAGTGAAAAAGTAACTTTGGTCAGTGGGGACATGCTCATTGGGCTGACCTCTTTGCCTCAGCAACCCATAACATTTTTAAAAACATTTTTTTTATATGTTTGGTTTGTTATAATGCAAAAAAGATGGATCTTTCCATTTCATGTTATAAAGTAAACCACAAAATGCATTTTAAAAGTCTTTGAGGTAAACTTGTAGGACAAAAAAATGCACCAATTTCAGAGAATCACCAATCAATGATAGTCTGCAAAATTGGATTTCTAATCAATTAAAGAAAGATTCATTGGTCCCTCGTTTGTAACTGTCTTCTCTCTCTGTCTCAGAACTGGCCAGTAAGGAGCGTGAGCAGCGATCCGAGTGTGAGGAGTCGCCCCGGAAAGCCGAAATCACTCTGACTACACACGGAAGCCCGGCTCATGATTCAGAGTCCAAGTCCAAGTCCTTGAGCGAACTGAACAACACACACTCCACACACTCCTCCCAGGACTCTTTAGAGCACAGCTCCAGATCACCCGGCGACGACCCAGCCGATGTCTCGCCCGAGGCCAGCCCAGACGCCCACCAGCCTCTTCCGTGGAACGGCAAAACCGCCTGATTTGACCACCGTGTCCATGCACCGCTGGGCATCTTACACTGTGTGTGTGTGACTGTGGCATAGCCAGCATGGGTGATGTACATAGCACTGTGCCCATTGTATTGTAACGCTACTGTGCCCTCAGAACTCTGGAGGGTGAGTCGTCAGGGCTGCTGAGGTCCTTTGATGTGTTCGTGACTGTGACGAGCATCCTCGTATGGTCACTACAGCCTCATTGTCATGGCTTTCGCAGGAGATGCTCGGCTGACTCTTTTCTTTTTTCTGCAGAACAAGCGCTGAGTCTCTAAAATGCAGCGCTGTCTCTTCATAACCACGCCCTCTTCTTCTTTGATTTAATTTCTCTATTTTTGTAAATTGCCTTTTGTTTTTTTTCCCTCTTTTTTCTTTTTTTCAGTCATTTGTATGGTTATTTATTAAAGATTGTTCTGCTCCCCTTTAAACCACAGTTGGTTTGCTTTTACATTATTTCCCGCTTCTTGCCTTCAGGACACAGCAGGTCAAAAGTCAGAAGTGATAATAAAACTTCATCCTGATGCATCTACAGCTCTACACACACCTTGTATCTACACACATTCTCCATTTTAGCTGCACTGACTGTATGGATGCACTTTGTAGGTCTACAATTACAAACTGTAGTCCATCTGTTTCTCTGTATACTTTGCTCTTTAATGGTCAGGACCAACACAGCAGGTGGATCACTCTCAGCACTCCAGTGACACTGATGTGGTGGCAGTGTGTGTTGTGCACATACGAGTGAAATTAGTGAACCAACCAGCCAGCAGCATCACCAATGAAGGACTAGAGAACACACTCTGCTGTCTCTGACTTTACATCTACAAGGTGGACCAACAAGGTAGGTGCGTCATTGGTCACAACACACTGTGATCCAATTGTACCAACACGCACTAACACACCACCACCACGTCAGTGTCACTGCAGTGCTGAGAATGATCCACCTGCTCTGTGGGGGGTCCTGACCACAGATGAAAACAATGAAACAGATGGACTACAGTCTGTAATTATAGGACTATATGGTGAGTGTAGATACGAGGTTTGTGTATATAATGAATCGGCCAGTGAGTGTATACTCAACGCTAAATTTAGGGTTTGCAGATGAATGTTTGGGCTACATTTGCTTTTAAGTATCACCAGCATGACTGTGTGTCCTCACATACATCCTGCACAGAATTTACAGTTAAATACAGAAAACAGTAGCAGTACTGTAATAAACTTTATTATAATTAAAACTCGTTAAGAAGTAACTCAATTAACCAGCAATTATTGATAGTGATCAGTAGTTTAAAAGTATTAATCAATTATTTTTCTTCTAGCATTATTTTTAACACTGTATATCACAATAAACCATTAATTAATCATCTTATAGTCTATTACTTTATTTACCATTAATTACCAGGAATTACTTCATTAATAATTATTTAATGTTACTTTCCAAAAAAGGACACCATAAGAGTTATGCAAATTTTTTATATTCATTGTTGGTAATACACTGAAAGGTAATTAATAAATGGTGTATCATGATGTGATGCATGAAAAATAATATGTTTAATATAAAGAGAGAGAACAGAGATTACCTGCTACTATATTATATAATTATATATAATTATTGCTACTATATTATATACTATATAATTACTATACAGCTGTGCCTGAAAGTTTGAGAACCTATTAGAATTTTTTATTTCTGCATAAATATGACCAAAAACATCAGATTTTCACACAAGTCCTAAAAGTAGATAAAGATAGCCCAGTTAAACAAATGAGACACAAATATTTGGTAACTGTTCTTTAAACGTTCTTTGGTAGAACGACTTGTGTGTTTAGGGTCGTTGTCTTGCTGCATGACCCACCTTCTCTTGAGATTCAGTTCATGGCACATTTTCTTTAGAATTCTCTGATATAATTCACAATTCATTGTTCCATCAATGATGACAAGCCGTCCTGGTCCTGATGCAGCAAAACAGGCCCAAAACTGATACTACCACCACCATGTTTCACAGATGAGATAAGGTTCTTATTTTGAATGCAGTGTTTTCCTTTCTCCAAACATAACACTTTTCATTTAAACCTAAAAGTTCTGTTTTGGTCTCATCCGTCCACAAAACATTCCTCCAATAGTCTTCTGGCTTGTCCACGTGATCTTTATCAAACTGAATAAATAAATGACCAATTATAATATTTTTGTTTTAGATTATATTTATGTAGAAATATAGAACATTCTAAAGGGTTCACAAAGTTTCAAGCACCATTGTATGTACAGCGCCCTCCATAATTATTGGCACCCCTGGTTAAGAAGTGTTCTTTGGCTTCTAATAAATTCTTTTTTAAGAAAAATAATACAGGACAACAATGCAAAAAAAGAGAAAAATCTAAGCTTTAATTTAAGTGTCTTTATTTGTTGGGAAAAAAATCACACATTAAGAAATAACTCTCTTAAAAAAGATCATGTGTGCCACAATTATTGGCACCCCTGGTTTTAGTACTTTGTACAACCTCCTTTTGCCAACAAGACAGCACTTAATCTTCTCATATAACTCTATACAAGATGGGAAAATACAGAAAGAGGCATCTTTGACCATTCCTCTTTACACAACCTCTCTAAATCATCCAGAGTCCTGGGTCTTCTCCTATACACTCTCCTCTTCAGCTCACCCCACAGGTTTTCTATTGGGTTGAGGTCTGGGGACTGAGATGGCCATGAGAGGAGATTGATTTTGTGCCTTGTGAACCATTTTTGAGTACATTTGGCCACATGTTTAGGGTCATTATCTTGCTGAAAGACCCAGTGATGACCCATCTTCAGCTTTCAGCAGAGGCCACCAGATTCTGATTCAAAATGTCCTGATATTTCACAGAGTTCATGATCCCATGTATCCTTAACAATGTTCCCAGGTCCTTTTGAGGAGAAACAGGCCCACAGCATCACCGATCCTCCCCCATACTTAACAGTGGGCATGAGGTGTTATTCTGTGTACTCATCCTTGGTGTTATGTTTACAGTGTTTGTTACCAGAAAGCTCTATTTTGGTCTCATCTGACCAAAGCACACAGTCCCAGTTAAAATCCCAGTACTGCTTGGCAAACTCCACCCATTCACGCTTATGAGTATAACTCAGAAAAGGCTTTATCCATGCATGCCTCCCAAACAGCTTGTTGGCATGTAGATAGTGCCTGATGGTTGTTTGGGAGACCTCATAACCCCAAGATGCTACTATTTGATTCAATTCTCTTACAGTGAGCTTTGGAGAACTTTTTTCTTCTCTTACCATCCTTCTCACTGTGCATGGTGGCAAGATACACTTGCGTCCTCTTCCAGGCATGTTTGTCACAGTTCCAGATGTTTTGAACGTTTTGATGATTGCTCTGACTGTAGATAAGGGCATCTGCAGGTGAGCGGCTATTTTCTTGTAGCCATTGCCTGATTTATGAAGGTCAACACACATCTGCCTTACTTGAATAGTGTCTTCTCTTGTCTTTCCCATGTTTAAGAGTGAGTAAAAGAAATAGGCCTTTGTGTGATGCCATATTTATACCCCAGGGAAACAGGAAATTATTAATTACTAATTAAAGGTTCCTAGATACTTTGATCCACTTTATAAACTACAGTAGAAATGACAAAAATGGTTCAAATACATTTAATTCCAAGAAATTGTTAAGGGTGCCAATAATTGTGGAACAGGTCATTTTATGGGAAATAATTATTTCTTAGTCAGGATTTTTTATTTTATTTTATTTTTCACTTGAGTTGGAAGTTGCTTTTTACTAAACTTTTCAGAGTGAAATTATTCTTCTGCAATAAAAAATTTATTTATAATTATGGAGGGCACTATATATATATATATATATATATATATATATATATATATACACACACACACACTATTATCAGCATTTCTGTGTTTTATAGATTCAGCTGATCAACAGACCTTATCTGTTCAACTTTATCTGTCTAAATGAAGCTCAAGTCAAACCTCGGAAAAGAAAATAGAGACAACCATGGCCATTTCTTTATTATTATTTTTAAACACTTCAAGCTGCTGACCATCTGGTAAGAAAATTCTGCTAAATGCATTTTAACACCTCCAGCGCCTGTAAAAAATTCAACGTCTGATTTATCAACACGCTGCCAACATAACACTGTTTGGCCTAAAAAAAAAAAAAAAAACACCAGGTCATTTTAATTATTTCATCTGTATTTATGCTAGAACACACTATTCAACAGTAGCTCGATCATTTATAAAATGTTCCAATGAAAAATATCATCATTACTATGAAAATTATAATGGTCATGCAAACTCAATGGCTTCAATATTTTCTCCCACAGAGAATGAAAGATGTACCCTATGTTGTAAATAATACCATATGGGATACCATAGTAATTACATAGCAACACCCCAGCAACCATCTGGGATACTATAGCAACAGGGCCTTGATGAACATATAGATATATATAGAATATTTCAATTAAAAATTTTATGTAACTTGACTATGGCTACTATTTTTTTCTGCCATAGAGAATGAATGATTTGCAAAAGTTTGAGCCTTGTGTTGTTAACAATAACAATACACAGCATGCCATAGTAATACCATCACCTAGCAACCATCTGATATACTATAACAACTGGGCTTTGCTGAACATTTATAGAATATTTCAATGAAAATGTTAATATTGCTATGAAAATTAAGCTGAAAATTATTATTGTCATGCAAATTCAATGGCAAAATTTTTTCCCTATAGAGAATGAAAGATGTGCAACAGTATGTGCCCTATGTTGTTAATAATGCACTGCTAACACACAACTTACCATATGGGATACCCTAATAATTACCTAGCAACACCCCAGCAACCATCTGAGATACTATAGCAACAGGGCCTAGATGTACATTTATAGAACATTTCAATAAAAAAATCTCATAATTGCGATCAAATTAAGCAGAGTTTTTCATGCCATGTCAAATTGAGCATGTTTCTCCCCTCTAACATGTCTTTTTAGCCTTATGGATCAGTTGAAATTGCAAGAAAATAGTCAAATTTGCTCTGTTACCTCTAAAATAAAGTTTAAAAACAGTTTAATAGCAAGTATATATATATATATATATTTATGTATATGTTTTTTGTTTTTTTTTCAGATAAACTGATCAAATCTTATTGTAAAAGGCCATGCTGGTGTTGATATGAAGCTTTAAACCTACAGCGTGGCCTCTTCTCAATACAAAACAGCCATGTCTACAAAAATACTGCATTTGAGCACATCATTAACTACAAGCCCAAAAATAACATCATTTATTCATCCACTCGTCCATTCCTCTGCTGTATTGCTATCGTTTGGCTCCTCCCCTTACAGGCATATAAAATTCTGACAAGATTAGATCAAAATATATGAATAAATGTGAAGGTTAATATAAAGAAATGACATAAAAGAAAAAAAAACATTCTGAGAAGAAAATCAAATCAATGACCTCAGAACTGCAGAAAGACAAGAGCCATTAAAGACAGACGCTGGCTCAAAATGTTTCCAGTTGCTCGTTTACAGGCTTTGATCAGGACTGTTACTCAGGTTGTGTCTCTCTGAGCTCACTGTAGCTCTCCTCATCCTCCTGAAACACAGAGGAAGACTCCGTCTGGTCCTTCATCATCTTCAGTCCTAAAAACAGGACAGAAAGGTTTAGACAGAAGGATTTGTTAGCTATGTCAGCTAACCCATGGCCACCCAGTGCAGGCCCGTAGACAGCTTCTGTTATGGGGGGGGAGTGCTTTTTGTAAGAAAGTGGACCTGTTTTGGGGAAAGGCGAGGCCCGTGAAGCTGAAGCCTTTTTAGAGAGTCTCAGGTGCATTTTGGGCATTGGAGAGGGGTAATTCTTCATTATATTCCATATAGGACAAACTCTAATTTAAAGACTTATAATATGACAAATGGCAATAATATACAACATAAAACAAAATTTGTCCATGTTTGATAACTTACCAGTGTTTGTCACACCAAACTCTGTAGCTGCAGCTTGTAGTAGAGGGTGAATGGACTGACTAATTAGGGCATAGGGATGTACCATTTTGGGAGAGGGGACAATGAGTTACTCATGATAAAAGGAATAAATGACATACGACTTTGTCTGTACAACATTGGTTAGGGTGGACCTTTTTGGCTCTGTGGGTGGGTGCGAACGCACCCCACGCACCCCCCTTGGCTACGGGCCTGCAGTGATGCTGTCATTGTAACTGTTGCTAGGTTGGACAAGCTTAACAGAACACAAGAAAAAAGTCACTTAGGCTGTACGACTCGACTTAAGGAAATTTAATTAATGACAAAATTGTCATTATTATCTGCCATTATCCAGATTAAAATTTGGTGAAAAATGGTGTGAACTTATAATATAATAAATCATAATAAATTAGTTATTCATTATGGTTTAGCCCTTTTTTATTTATTTATTTTTTTTTTTTTTGAAGTTTAAGAAGTTTTTTTGTTTTTTAGAAGTTTTTTTGTTTTAATGATGATCGGTTTGGCTTATAGCTCATAAAAATCAGAAATAAAAACTCTAATTATTAGAACATTTTACTTAAATTTTGAGTCAAAAAATTCAAACTGTTATTTTTAAATATCAGCTTTACAAAAAAAAAAGCTTGGACTGTGTCACTTTATATGTTATGAATATAAAATTAGACAAATGACCTTTTCAAATTAAATTCTCAACACAAATGAGCTTTTTCAAGGTATTCTAATTTGTTTTGCATTTTTAAAATCTGATATTGATATTTATGAACTGTTCTATCTTAAATGTTGGACGTCTATAAAAATGACTGATGAAGTGATCAGTTTCTCTGTAGAAACCATTTTTTCTTACACATTTTTCAGACAGAAAATGAATGACCTTCAAAAGTCTTACATTTGGTTAATAATAATTGCTATCTGGCACACAATCACCTAGCCGAACCTTAGCGACCACCTGTAAACCATACATCATTAACTACTCTAGTACTAATCAGGATGCTTGCCCAGTGGACCTCATTGATGAGGAACGAGGAACATGTTTCTTCCTCTTCCATTGTTTTCCTTTTTTTGTTGAAGGCAGGTAAACTCACCAGTTACCTTGTCATGTCTGATTGGTGAGTTTACAATGAAGCACCTAAGTATCTCCACACCTGTTTGATTAAGAGGTTCCCATTTGTGAGACTTTGGAAGGTGGAACCCTGAAATGGCCATTCTTAGATTACTGTGTTGGTGTTCCTCTGAAATTGTGAGGCTGAGAATGTGTTTACAGTTTGTAGATGTGTCAGATTTTACTGTCTGTGACTTATTTTCACTGAAGTGTGTAAGCGATCATAAAAACCTGAGAAATTTATTGGAAAACAATGAGTTGCATTAAAAAAACGCTGATATATTTGGACAGTCCTCACTTTAAGTTTACTGAGCTATTCCTGCTCTAATGTAATGAAGTGGTTGGTACACTGGGCAGTAAAAGCTCTTCATATACTTTACATCCCTGATGCAACAGCGCCCTCTGTCTGTACCACTGAATTTAGTGTTTATGTTGTGACTAAGTTTGGGTCTAAGTTTGGTTCTAGATGTTCTCCTCAAAGCTCTTCAGCCATCACATGAATTTATTCAATTCACCAGCAATACACATGAAAGCATAAAGAAGTACTGATTAACCAGATCAGGTTTTGGATCAGAACTACAAATAATACTGGACTGTTAAGAGTAGAGGTTTGGAAAATATTAAAACAACCTTTAACCTTTCTACTGTTTTAAGTGTCAAAAATGCACCAGCATGTTTCGCAGCAGAAAAAAATCTCCTAAATGATCTTAATTTCAACTTAAAACTTTTAATTTAATGTCTTTTCAGAACTACTTTCTGCACATATTTTGCTACTTTCTTAGACACCTGCAATAATAATAATAATAATAACAATAATAATAATAATTAAGAATAATAATGTTGGTAATGATGATGATGATGATAATGATGTGATGATGATAACAACAACAACAACAACAACAACAACAATAATAATAATAATAATAATAATAATAATAATAATAATAATAATAATAATAATAAATTAATTAATTAATAAATTAATAAAATAATAATGTTGGTAATGATGATGATGGTAATGATAAAGATGTGACAATAATAATAATAATAATAATAATAATAATAATAATAATAATAATAATAATAATAATAACAATAAATAAATTAATAAATAAATAAATTAATAAATAATGTTGGTAATGATGATGATGGTATTGAAAATGATGTGACAATAATAATAATAATAATAATAATAATAATAATAATAATAATAATAATAATAATAATGAGTGTTGCAGATTAAACAGTCTTTCTGTACTGATAAAGAGAGAAACACAGGATATTCACAAAGTTTATAACAAATAAAAAATTCATATAAAATAAATTTTGGGTTTTAAAATTCTATGAAGCTGCTTTTGTTTAGTGAAGGCTGGTCATTTTGATCCTTAGGATAAGGAGAGTATACACAATGTTAAAACTACACAAGCATTAACTGTTTGTATCAGTGCACAGACAGATCTTATTGACTGTACAAAGGTGAGTCAAAAATCTGCACTCTGTAGAATTTAATCAGTTTTCAGAAAATACATTATTTACCACATAATCTCACAGGCAGGGAGATTATGTGGTAAATAATGTATTTTCTGAAAACTGATTAATACACTTCGTCTATCTAGCAGCAAGCTTTCCCTCATTAAAACATGTTTTGAGCCATGACATGATTCTCCATCCTCTTATGGCTTAATTCAGAAAACTGTCAGCATCAATTTTCCAGCTGATGTTTGATTTTTTGGCTTTTTCTTGGTTGATTGAGGATGTTTTTCCTGTTTACTGTCCGGCTCGCAGTGATAAATCACTGTCTCATCACCAGTAATGATTATTTTTAAGAAGATTTCACCTTCCTTACAGTTTCAGTACAGATTTTGTTTGCAGATGTTCAAACACATGATGCTCTTCTTTCAGGGAAATCATAAGTGAGGCGGCCATTTTTGTCGCACTGCAGTCATAAATGAACTGGTGTCACACATTCAAACCTGCACAGCAGTTAATATAGAGACAGAGTCCTGCTACAGAAAGTGTTGAGAAGACATTACAGCCAATAGAGGTTTTTTTTATAACTAAAGTGTGGAACATTTTGTCTCTGATAAATAAATCTGTATCAGCAGCTGAGTAAGAGGTGAGTTTGTGTTTGTACCTGCAGTGAATGAGGGCTGCTGGTAGGGTGTGTCTTTGCGTCGAGGCAGGACATCCGATGGCTCCTCTGAAAGTGTGGCCAGGTGAGGGTGGGAGAGTTTAGGATGCAGGTTCTCCTCCTGACCGGATCTCTGTGTGTCGGAGTGTTCTCTACCTGCCGGAGTGTAAATAAGAGTGTGAACCCAACTCTCATTAATTAGATCAACTCAGTTCTGTTCTGTCCCAAATTTCCTTGTATATAAACACTCTAAATGTCAATGAAAATGTATATTTCTGGTACAGAAACAGTGTCAGGAAGAATTCCATGCAAACACTGAGAAGAACCAAGACTCAAATGAAAAACAAAAATGAAGAATATTGAGAGGAACCAACAATGAAATTGATAAACTCTCTAAAAACATGAACACTGAGAAGAACCAAGACTCAAAAGGAGATACTCTCTAAGAACATGAACAAGAAGAAGAACCAGGACTCAAAAGAAATAACTCTCTAACACCTTGAAGAACACAAAGAAACCAAGACTCAAAAAGTAAAAAAACACTCAAAAAACATAAAGAACACAGACAAACCAAGACTCGAAAGGAACAATTACCTAAAACACAAAGAACACTGAGAAGAACCAAGACTCAAAAGGAGAGACTCTCTAAGAACATGAAGAACAATAAGAAGAACCAGGACTAAAAAAAATACTCTCCAAAAACCTTGAAGAACACAAAGGAATAAAGACTCAAAAAGTAAAAAAAACACTCTAAAAACATTAAAAACACAAAGGAACCAAGACTCAAATGAAACAGTTATCTAAAAATATAAAGAACACAGAGGAACCAAGACTCAAAAGGAACAATTATCTAAAAATATAAAGAACACAGAAGAACCAAGACTCAAAAGGAACAATTATCTAAAAATATAAAGAACACAGAGGAACCAAGACTCAAACGAAAACAATTATCTAAAAATATAAAGAACACAGAGGAACCAAGACTCAAAAGAAACAATTATCTAAAAATATAAAGAACACAGAAGAACCAAGACTCAAAAGGAACAATTATCTAAAAATATAAAGAACACAGAAGAACCAAGACTCAAAAGGAACAATTATCTAAAAATATAAAGAACACAGAGAAGAACCAAGACTCAAAAAGGAAAAATTATCTAAAAACATGAAGAACACCAAGAACCAAGACTCAAAAAGAGAGACTCTCTAAGACCATGAAGAACAAAAAGAAGAACCAGGCCTCAAAAGAAATAACTCTCTAAATCCTTGAAGAACACTGATAGGAACCAAGACTCAAGAAGAAAGCAGACTTTAAAATGTATTTTACTGTTTAAAAGGTTCAGTTATAGATAATGATCTACTTCTTTCTCCTGGACAAGTCAATGTAGAACCCTTAAGCTACACTACTGGACCTTAAGTACAATGCTGGACCTTTAAGGTTGTTCCGGGCTATATAAACCCACATTTACAGAACCTTATTTTCTGACACTATAGAACTTAATGTAGAGTTTAGTTGTCCAGTTAATGACCAAAGTTACCAGGTGTGCTGCCTTAAAGCCTCTAGATGAGGGACGTCTAATCCTGGACCTGGAGATCTACCACCCTGAACCGTTAAGCTCCAGCATTAGTCTAACACACCTGATCCAGGTAAAGAAGACCTACACGGCCATCTGAACACAGACAGGTGTGTTGGCTCTGATCCCTCCATGGTGGTACATGTCCAGGACCAGTATTGAGCACCACTGCTCTACATTATCTTCATTCAAACACTCATGGTCCAGTTTCCTAAAAGTAACACAATATAAGGTGACCAACTACCTGTATACACAGTCATATCAGAATATTATGACCACCTACCTAATAGTGGGAATAACCACCCTTGGAGTGTTCGCTCAGTGGTGCTCCCTGACACTTCTCATTGCTCCAGTGTTCATTATAGAGATTACTGCTCCACTGTGGTGTGTTAACTGACTGTTCCCCTCTGGGCACCACTGTTGTACGAGAATGTACAGGACGTCCATTCACAGTACAGCTCTAGAACATCTCACAAAGTTAGCAGTTTCTGAGATGCTACCTCCACCATGCTTCACACAGCACCCTATTATCATGTCCTTTTGGACATCAGTCACATCACATTCTTTGTCCATGATGATGGTTTTACACTCTGCTACAACTGACTGGTGTGCTCATGTATTTATAAATACAGCAAACACTGTCACATGATGTCACAGGCCAAGATGTTTGCTGCTGGAAAATAAAGTACATTGCTATGATGTTGCTAAAAGGCTGTTAAGTGGTTGCTATGATATTGCTAAGTGGTTGCTATTATGTCACTAAGCAGTTGCTAGGTGGTTGTTATGATGTTGCTTAGTGCTTACTAGGTGGTTGTTATGATGTTGATAGGTGGTTGCTATGATGTTGCAGAGCAGTTGCTAGGTAGTTGCTATGATGTTGCTGACCAGTTGCTAGGTGATTGTTATGATGATGCTAAGTGTTTACTAGGTGATTGTTATGATGTTGCTAGGTGGTTGCTATGATGATGCTAAGTGTTTAATAGGTGATTGTTATGATGTTGCTAGGTGGTTGCTATGATGTTGCTGAGCAGTTGCTAAGTGCTTACTAGGTGGTTATTATGATGTTGCTAAGTGCTTACTAGGTGGTTGTTATGATGTTGATAGGTGGTTGCTATGATGTTGCCGATCAGTTGCTAGGTAGTTGCTATGATGTTGCTGACCAGTTGCTAGGTGATTGTTATGATGATGCTAAGTGTTTACTAGGTGATTGTTATGATGTTGCTAGGTGGTTGCTATGATGATGCTAAGTGTTTACTAGGTGATTGTTATGATGTTGCTAGGTGGTTGCTATGATGTTGCTGGGCAGTTGCTATGAGGTTGTTATGATGATGCTAAGGGCTTACTAGGTGGTTGTTATGATGTTGCTAGGTGGTTGATATGATGTTGTTGAGCAGTTGCTAAGTGCTTACTAGGTGGTTATTATGATGTTGCTAAGTGCTTACTAGGTGGTTGTTATGATGTTGATAGGTGGTTGTTATGATGTTGCTAGGCGGTTGCTATGATGTTGTTGAGCAGTTGCTAGGTGGTTGTTATGATGTTGCCGAGCAGTTGCTAGGTGGTTGTTATGATGTTGCCGAGCAGTTGCTAGGTGGTTGTTATGATGTTGCTGAGCAGTTGCTAGGTGGTTGTTATGATGTTGCTGAGCAGTTGCTAGGTGGTTGCTATGATGGTTGCTGAGCAGTTGCTAGGTGGTTGTTATGATGTTCCCGAGCAGTTGATAGGTGGTTGCTATGATGTTGCCGAGCAGTTGCTAGGTGGTTGTTATGATGTTGCTGAGCAGTTGCTAGGTGGTTGTTATGATGTTGCTAAGTGCTTACTAGGTGGTTGCTATGTGCTTTTTTTAACCTTACGCTAACCTCACACTTGACTTAGGTTGTAACGACACAGGGTAAACATCTAGCCATCAAACTTTATACTGTGTAGTTATTGGAAATATTTTCAATTAAAATGTTTAAAAGCCTTTGAAATGAAAGTCATCTTTAAAATGCAGAAGCGTTTTTTTTCCTGTTGGTTTTTTCTTCCACAATCACCTCTTTTTTGTTTGCTAATGTATTGTAAGTTTGGTTTGATGTTTTTCCTCCATTTTGCTTCTCTGAGTGGATTATATAAAAATAATGAAAATGCAATTCTCAAAAAAATTTAATATTCTCTTAATTCTTTAACATTCTGCTCAACCATTTGGTAGAGCACATTTGAGTAACCATATTTTATTGAAGGTGTTGAATGTAATATAATGTAATTGTGCCATCTCTACCAATCGGTAGAGGTACTGTATGTTTGGCTAAAGAGCATCTACTAGTGTGAGTAGAAATGCAACACTTTTTTATTTAAGAATATTCTTAGTCTTTGTATAAAAAAATGCAGGTTTTCTTAAGAGAGTGAATCTTATATGGGCATCACACCAAATCCAGCATGGCAGAGTTCCAGGACCAAGATAAAAAAAAAAACTCATTAAAGTTGCTTATGTAGGTGAGATAACACACATTGATGAAGAGTATTGAGCACAAACCTCAGCTGTAATGTTCTGGAAACACTTTAGAGGGTTAGAGGGAATGTCGTGTGTTACCCGTGAGTTCTGAGTCCAAACGTAGGCTGCTTGCAGGAAATCACGACAGTGTAAAATCTGTGGGAGTCTGAAGCTGATGGAAAGGAGCTCGACTGAAAGAAACACCACACACTGCAGAGTGTTTTCTCATTTCAAGCTTCAAAAATCACTTTTATTTCTTTCTGTCTAGTTCTCTGAACCATCGTTACATAAAATAAAGCTTACAACCCATCTGAATGTGCCAGAAAATACGCCGCCAGGATTTTTCTTACCACAAATGTACATTTCAAATTATTGCAAATGTAATATGTTACAAGAAACCACATTTTTTAATTCATAGACAAGCATATTATGAAACCCAAACGATTCAGATACAGAACACATGTGAATAAATAGGAATATTACGTTTGGTATGGCTTTAAGTAAAAGTACAGTGTAGGTACATTACAGAAAGAGAGCAGTCGTAGAAAGAAATTCTGAAGAGGAAGGAGAGATACAGCTCAGACGTTTCAGGGGTAAGGTTATCGAGAGATAGACGAAGGACTGGACAAGTTTGTCTGCCGACACTCTGAAGTCTCTGGTGACCCGCCTGTATATGAACATGCAAAAATAACCAGGAAGAATGTCAAAAACAACAGTAACGTCAAAGGAAAGGAAGGAAGAAACAGAGACAGAAGAAGACTGGTCAGCAAAGTCCTCAAGAACAACAGCTCCTCACAACAAAGTCTACTCCACACCACACCGGCCTACAGTCATGTATCAGAAGGTTCATTTTAGTTCATAGTTCAGTTTAAAAAGCTAAAACTGTCACATATTTTATATTCAAAACATGCAAAGTGACTTTTTAAATCTTTGGCTTAAAGCTCATGAGCTTGCTGGCCAATCAGTCAGCAATATGATGGTCAGTAGTAGTTTGGAAATCAGCATCTCCATAAAGCTGCTAGGCAGATGGAAGCATGAAGTGCTCTAAAATCACTTGGTTGATGCTGACGTTGGACTTGATAACACACAGCGGACCAACACCAGCACCGCAAACCAGCACAGAAACTTCACACTGGACTTCAGACACCTCGGATTGTGTCTCTCCACTCTTCCTCCAGACTCTAGCAGCAACAGTCCAGTTCTGGTTCTGCTTAGTCCAGGTAAGACCCTTCTGATGTTGTCTCACTTTACATGTAGTGAACATTAAATATATGACAGTTTACCTTTTTGAATTAAATTGTGAATGAAAATGAACTCTTTCACAGCAATGAATCAACCAAGCCAAAGTTTCTTGTAGCTCCACTGTACTGGTGTGGACTTACAGACTGTAGATGATCTGCTGATGCACCTACATCACTGATCAGTTTCTGACTAAATAGTTGCTGTTGTCTGGATGTTTTGAGTGGTGGTCCACTCTCAGTCCAGCTGTGACACTGACGTGTAAAACACCACTGACTGATACATCTGTACCAGCACCACATACACAACTCTGATATTACCATGTCAGTGTTACGACTGTGCTGAAAATGGACCGTAACCCAGGAAAGCAAAAGTCCTGTGGTCAGAAACTGCCTGGAGTAACAGATCATATACACTCCATAACTGTATACCAATATAGTCACCTATAGTGTAGGTGAATGGCCATAAGAGACTATTAGACATATAAGGTTAGATTTCTAAGAGGTAGACAGTGATGATGTATAATGTACAAATGTCTAATAAAGTGGACAGTTATGATGTATAAGGTATGAGTTTCTGATAAAGTGGACAGTTATGATGTATAAGGTATGAGTTTCTGATAAAGGGGACAGTGATGATCTATAAGGTATGAGTTTCTGATAAAGGGGACAGTGATGATCTATAAGGTATGAGTTTCTGATAAAGTGGACAGTGATGATGTATAAGGTATGAGTTTCTGATAAAGTGGACAGTGATGATTTATAAGGTACGGGTTTCTGATAAAGTGGACAGTGATGATTTATAAGGTACGGGTTTCTGATAAAGTGGACAGTGATGATGTATAAGGTACGGGTTTCTGATAAAGTG
>BRDA01007228.1:32127-51074 GCA_036984385.1 Crenuchus spilurus
GGACAGTGATGATGTATAAGGTATGAGTTTCTGATAAAGTGGACAGTGATGATGTATAAAGTATGAGTTTCTGATAAAGTGGACAGTGATGATGTTTAAGGTATGAGTTTCTGATAAAGTGGACAGTGATGATGTATAAGGTATGAGTTTCTGATAAAGTGGACAGTGATGATGTATAAAGTATGAGTTTCTGATAAAGTGGACAGTGATGATGTATAAGGTATGGGTTTCTGATAAAGTGGACAGTGATGATATTTAAGGTATGAGTTTCTGATAAAGTGGACAGTGATGATGTTTAAGGTATGAGTTTCTGATAAAGTGGACAGTGATGATGTATAAGGTATGAGTTTCTGATAAAGTGGACAGCGATGATGTATAAGGTATGAATTTCTGATAAAGTGGACAGCGATGATGTATAAGGTATGAGTTTCTGATAAAGTGGACAGTGATGATGTTTAAGGTATGGGTTTCTGATAAAGTGGACAGTGATGATATTTAAGGTATGATTTTCTGATAAAGTGGACAGTGATGATGTATAAGGTATGAGTTTCTGATAAAGTGGACAGTGATGATGTATAAGGTATGAGTTTCTGATAAAGTGGACATTAAGAGTATAGGCTTAAAATTACATAGAAACGAAATGTCCACTACATGTCCTGCAAGTCTTGCTCAGCTCTGGACTAGACTTACCCCCCGCCTCACTTCTGCCTGCCTGTGCATCACAACTGACATAAGACTCATTGCCATTGCGCTCTGGGCAGTTGTGATTGGCCCACTGGGCTGCGTTGCCATAGTGCTGTGCTGTGATTGGACTGGGCGTATCTGGACTGTCACCAAGCCCCACCTCCTGCTGCTCCTGTTTCTGAAAGTGCTGCTCCACCACCAACTGCAATTCTGCACTCAACACACACAGATACACAGAGCGCCACACAGTGGACATGGGCTGTCATGGCAGAGTCACAGTGGGTGAGTATGTGGTGTGGTTTGAGGCCATAGAAAGACTCCATTAGCTTTATGACATGGAAGTGAAGCTACATTTGCAAAGCGGTATGAGGTGCACGGTGAAATGGACTTTGTCTCCAGTGTTACGTTTATGCTCAAAATCAGGTACGTCATTATTACTGACGATGCTTGCAGAAGTCATGCTACAGACACTGTGGGGTCAAGAATTGTGTTGGAATAATTCCTCTATTATTTTCCATCAGAATTTGATCACTGATAACAAAAGGTGGACAGTCCACTAATGAAATCACATGCTCGGTCCGGGATTAGCATTTCAACAAAGGCAGCATATTTCCTGGCTACATATCAGCACCAAGCCATAATACACTGTAACTCGACACGGCTCTCGTGCAGAGGGCCTGAGAGCTTCCTCTTTCTGATGGCTCTTGTTGGAAAACAGTAAAGTGCAATAGAGACAGAGAGTGGTTTGATAAGAGCACTCTTAATATATGATAAGATAGTGGACCTGCCTTATCAGAAATAGCATCGCAGCTCCCTAATTAAAGAGGCACAAATGAATGGATGGTGATTGTGAAGTAGCTAAAAAAAAAAAAAAATCACACGCACCTAAACTAACCACAAAAAAATAGTACAACTGACGGCTAGTCTAGCGTTCATTACATCATCACTTAGACCTTGTTTTAGAGTCAGGGAACTGATAAATAATGAAGTACAGTAAAGGCTCACTAGAGCTCAGCAACACTTTAAGCTCAGCATCTTTTCTTTAAAGCCTAAAAAGGATTTTTATGTTGTTGACATTCCAGCACCTGGATTTGACTCCTCCAGCTCTTCCTGGCAGTGACGTAGGTTTCAATTCAACCGAGTGTTCTAGTCCAGACTGCTGAAGTCAAGAAATATCAAACCAAAGTACAAACGACTAAAGCAAAGCAAAATCCAGGACTAAAGACACAGAGGTCTTTAGATTACTGCATACACATGAAATCACAGGGATGCGCTGAGCTGGAATTTTTGGACATTTTACCTCCCTCTGAACACTGAAGGGACATATGTCCCCCTGTCTCTCCCGAAACCTATGCCAATGATGAATGAATGAATGAACGTTACACTTATATAGCGCCTTTCAAGATACCCAAGGACGCTTTACAATCAACACACTCCATTTACACACACTCAACCACACACACCGGTGAGAAGCGGAAGCCAATCGCGCACAGCGTACTCTCAACCGGAAGCGACCGTCCACCTGGAGGACTGCATCGAGCACTAGGGGGATCACACAGGACAGAGTGCCAACCATATCTGGGCATACACACATACATATATACATACATACATTCATACACAGACATACACATTCATACACAACAGGGCAATTTTTAGAGTAGCCAATTCACCTAATCTCCATGTTTTTGGACTGTGGAAGGAAACCCACGCCAACACGGGGAGAACATGGAAACTCCACTCAGATGTGGATTCGAACCCAAGACCTCAGCGCTGAGAGGCCATCTCCTCTTTTTAAACTACCGCTGATACACTCTCACTGGGGAGCCAACACGCTCGGAGGAAAGCACAGGATTCCCAGCTCTGAATGGACCAATCAGTAGACGCCTGAGCCAGCAGACATTACAATGTGAGGTGATAGGGAGAAAGAGCGCCATCTACCCACCCAGAGAGAGCACTGCCAATTTTTGCTCTCTTGGGCACCGGCTGTTGATGGCAAACAGCATGACCGGGATTCAAACTCATGATCCTCTGGTCATAGTGTCAGCATCTTAACCTGCTGAGCCACTTGGGGCCCCAACTTTGTCTCATTTCTGACTCTGAGACATTATAAAGGAGGAAAACAGTCAGATATTAGAATATGAATAGAAACGCTTGTGACGCTCAACATGGAGTCTTACAAAAAAAGTCTCACTCATCAAGAAACAGAGCCAATCAGTATGTTGTAGAGAACCATTATGTTTTGATGTGTTGGAGAAACCAAACACTACAAACTATTTATGAGCTTTTTGTCTTGAATTTGACCTCTAAATGAAAGCTGGAATCCTCTTCTTTGCACTCAAATTGTTCATTTCTGTCCATTTATATCTGCGGATGAAAGACTTTGCTATAAATAAACAATGTGCCATGTTGTTCTTTTGTAATGTCTTAAAATATAAAAGAAAAAATGCTGAGCAATTCTTGTTGCACTCCCTCACTGACATGTTCATAATAAATAGAACTGAGCACTGAGCAATTTGAACATAAACATGTCCCTTTAGTGCTGTGCAGCCTTGTTTTCTTGTTCTTTACAAAATCTCTACATTTCTAGTACTCAGCAGTACAAAATAACCAAGTCAAAACTTAACTCAGAAAGGTAAATGTTTTTTTGTTTGTTTGTTTTAATGTTGATACAGTTTGAATAGTAGTTTACTCAAAACTCAATAAAATATTCTAATTATGAGACTCTGGATTTCTGATTTTCATGAGCTTATAAGCAAAACTGACCAACATTAAAACAGAAAAAAGTTTGAAATGTGTCACTTTACATGTAATGAATATGAAAAATAGTGCAATTTACCTTTTTAAATTAAATTATGAACACAGTTGATCTTTTCACCTATATTACAAATCATAAAACACATTTTCTGCTAATATTAAGGGGTTGTTTTTACAAACAAAAATATGCTTTTTTTTTCATTTTGTTGCTGTTTAAACACTTTAAGCTCTAGACATGAATATTCAGGAAGAAATAAAAAAAATACAGTGAACTGTTAAAAGCTTAACCTAGTGAGCAGTGGCATCTCTAAAATAGGAAGTCGGGTGGGGCACAACAGATTCTGTGGGCAGCATCACTTTCATCAGTGAAACTACACACAAACCTACTCGCTCAATTAATTCAACCACAAATACATGTGACTCATTATGCTGCTTTGTTAGCACTGGCTAACAGTTACTGTGATGTTTTTGAGCGGCAAGCTGCATAGCAACGCTGATACAGTAAACAATATTCACATAAGCTTACGTATGCAAATCTGTCATTTTTTTTGGCTGCTTTCAGCATGGAGTCAGCATAAGCATACCCCGCAGCTCATTATTGAAAGCATGTTGCAAATGCACAGTGTTTTCAATGGCTACTTAAACAAACACTGTCTAAATGAAGACTGCTGAAAGTACTGACCTTACGCAACACATACAGGAATTTTTTAAATGTATTGCAAACTAATGTCATTTTCATAAGTCAAATACACAACAATGTCTGAAAATAATATTTAAATAAAATAAATGTTAACAAAATGACTGATTGTGTCACACACTGCTGCACAGCAACATCTGCATTTTACAAGCAATTAAACTTAAAAAAAAGAAAAACATTTTAACCATACACTGAACTATATGTTTCCTCCAAAACCAGATTATGTCAAGAACGCGTGACTTTTGTTCCATCCTTATGAAGAAAATTTAAGTGGCAGTGCAGTGAGACCACAGCTTAAGGCTTATTATTCAGTAACAATGTCAATTTGAACTACAATTTCAACTACAGTCATGAAAACTTGGACAGTTTGTTCATTGGTCTACTCACTTTCTACCGTAAAGACATACAAATATGAGCATAAAAATAACATTATGAAAATGTTTCATTTAGCGTGATTGATGACTCAGCTAACAGACACCTGAGCCAGTGGACATATTTCATAGTGATGGGGAGAGGACGCCACATCTCTGGGTTCTGGCATGTTCAGGATTATGATCTTCAGATCACAGTATTGGCGCCTTAGTCAACCAGTCTTTTTTAATCCCAAAAAAAGAAAAAGAAATCACAATCAGTACAATGATCCAAATGAAAACCGGTCCCTCGACTCCCCAGTTCAACTGTACTGAACCCAGACACCTCGGTGAAAGATACCTGACTGGAAGACCAGGCCTAAAGGCTGACATACTGGCTTCAGCACCAGCCTCAGCGCTGCTGACCATTCCTTCATTACTAAGAGTTTGGCTCCACTCAGCTATCCTGTCCATTTAAGGCGATGGGCCCCGGACTGATGCATCTGCACTCACCGATCGATAAGTCAGGCTAATGTGGATTAGCGGGTCCATTCCAGGAAATGGCTCTGTCATGAGTCTGCACAACTTCCTCCATCCCCCTCTCCGTCCACTTCATCGCCTTAAAGAAAACCTCTCTGTCCAGTCCCAGCCCCCACACGCTCAGACTGAGTGACAAAGCAAAGCACGGTTGTCTAAACTGACAGG
This sequence comes from Crenuchus spilurus, assembly GCA_036984385.1. Lineage (NCBI taxonomy): Eukaryota > Metazoa > Chordata > Actinopteri > Characiformes > Crenuchidae > Crenuchus > Crenuchus spilurus. The sequence continues at coordinate 37,321 of BRDA01007228.1, forward strand.
TCCAAACAGAGTCGTCGTAACTGCCGAGGCAAAGCAAAGTGTGGTCAGCTAAGCTGAGAGTTCAGCTCCTGCTCTTACTAATGTAAGTGGACAGGCGTGGAGATGTGTTTTTGTCTGTATTGGAGCAGAAAATGGGACACAGAGTTTGGAAAGGGTTTTGTTGAAGTTTGGACATGAATACACTGTGAGGTCTAAACTGATATAAAAATATCAAGATTCAGTTTTTTAAGACTTTAGTCTGTTTAAATCTATAAACTAGATTATTTGGATTGATATTGTACCAGTATGAATCTCCAGCATGTGATGTTTCAATAGCCTGACAGTAATAGGTGAGGAGGGACTTTATCCAGTATGAATCTGCTGTGTGTGTAGCTTTGTACCGTCTGACAGTAATAATAATAATAATAATAATAATAATAATAATAATAGCAATGGAGTGACATTAATCCAGTATGAATAGGCACATTTTGTATGTATTAATTTGACAGTAAAAGTAGTCAATACATTTTAATTCAGTATGAATCTGCAGTGTGTGGTTTCTACAGTTTGTCAGTAATAATGATGAATTTAATCCAGTATGAATCTGTAGTTTGTGTAGTTTTAAGAGTCAAACAGCAATAACTGTGGAGTGATTATAATCCAGTATGAATCTGTAGTGAGTGTAGTTTATAGTCGAACAGTAATAACTGTGGAGTGATTATAATCCAGTATGAATCTGTAGTGAGTGTAGTTTATAGTCTAACATTAATAACTGTGGAGTGATTATAATCCAGTATGAATCTGTAGTGTATGCAGTTTATAGTCTAACATTAATAACTGTGGAGTAAGTATAATCCAGTATGAATCTGTAGTTTGTGTAGTTTTAAGAGTCAAACAGCAATAACTGTGGAGCTGATTATAATCCAGTATGAATCTGTAATGAGTGTAGTTTATAGTCTAACATTAATAACTGTGGAGTAAGTATAATCCAGTATGAATCTGTAGTTTGTGTAGTTTTAAGAGTCAAACAGCAATAACTGTGGAGTGATTATAATCCAGTATGAATCTGTAATGAGTGTAGTTTATAGTCTAACATTAATAACTGAGGAGTAAGTATAATCCAGTATGTATCTGTAGTTTGTGTAGTTTACAGTTTAACAGTAACAACTGGAGTGATTATAATCCAGTATGAATCTGTAGTGAGTGTAGTTTATAGTCTAACAGTAATAACTGTGGAGTGATTATAATCCAGTATGAATCTGTAGTGAGTGTAGTTTACAGTCTAACAGTAATAACTGGAGTGATTATAATCCAGTATGAATCTGTAGTGTGTGTAGTTTTACAGTCTAACAGTAATAACTGTGGAGAGATTATAATCCAGTATGAATATGTAGTGTATGTAGTTTATAGTCTAACAGTAATAACTGTGGAGTAAGTATAATCCAGTATGAATCTGTAGTTTGTGTAGTTTATAGTCTAACAGTAATAACTGTGGAGTGATTATAATCCAGTATGAATCTGTAGTGAGTGTAGTTTACAGTCTAACAGTAATAACTGTGGAGTGATTATAATCCAGTATGAATCTGTAGTGTGTGTAGTTTTACAGTCTAACAGTAATAACTGTGGAGTGAATATAATCCAGTATGAATCTGTAGTTTGTGTAGTTTTAAGAGTCAAACAGCAATAACTGTGGAGTGATTATAATCCAGTATGAATCTGTAAAGAGTGTAGTTTATAGTCTAACATTAATAACTGTGGAGTAAGTATAATCCAGTATGAATCTGTAGTTTGTGTAGTTTACAGTTTAACAGTAACAACTGGAGTGATTATAATCCAGTATGAATCTGTAGTGAGTGTAGTTTATAGTCTAACAGTAATAACTGTGGAGTGATTATAATCCAGTATGAATCTGTAGTGAGTGTCGTTTACAGTCTAACAGTAATAACTGGAGTGATTATAATCCAGTATGAATCTGTAGTGTATGTAGTTTATAGTCTAACAGTAATAACTGTGGAGTAAGTATAATCCAGTATGAATCTGTAGTTTGTGTAGTTTATAGTCTAACAGTAATAACTGTGGAGTGATTATAATCCAGTATGAATCTGTAGTGAGTGTAGTTTACAGTCTAACTAATAACTGTGGAGTGATTTTAATCCAGTATGAATCTGTAGTTTGTGTAGTTTACAGTTTAACAGTAACAACTGGAGTGATTATAATCCAATATGAATCTGTAGTGTGTGTAGTTTACAGTCTAACAGTAATAACTGGAGAGATTATAATCCAGTATGAATCTGTAGTTTGTGTAGTTTATAGTCTAACAGTAATAACTGTGGAGTGATTATAATCCAGTATGAATCTGTAGTGAGTGTAGTTTACAGTCTAACTAATAGCTGTGGAGTGATTATAATCCAGTATTAATCTGTAGTTTGTGTAGTTTACAGTTTAACAGTAACAACTGGAGTGATTATAATCCAATATGAATCTGTAGTGTGTGTAGTTTACAGTCTAACAGTAATAACTGGAGAGATTATAATCCAGTATGAATCTGTAGTTTGTGTAGTTTATAGTCTAACAGTAATAACTGTGGAGTGATTTTAATCCAGTATGAATCTGTAGTTTGTGTAGTTTATAGTCTAACAGTAATAACTGTGGAGTCATTTTAATTCAGTATGAATGTGTAGTGTGTGGTTTCTACAGTTTGACAGTAATAGTTGAGAGATTATAATCCAGTATGAATCTACAGTGTAAAGGTGAAAGAGTAACAGAAACACATTACATAAATATGTCTATAGCTGATGTTTTAATGCAGGTGGTGGATGAGAATATGCCGCACACTGTGCCATCCTGGCACTGTGTATGGGTACAGATGGCATAGCACAGTAGGCTGGTCATGTGGACATTTATGTGTTATAATCATAGCTAATTGACACTTATATTACAGGCGTCGGTGTACCTCCAGTCATGTGATTCAGACATGAAGTATTTTACAACACCGTTGAATGTGACTTGTCCAGAGGAGAAAACGTATCACAGCACAGATGTATTGTGTAAAGAAGCTCATGTCTATTAGACTCAAGCCTGAATTAATATATATTTTAAACATTTTCACCCTAAAGCTTCAGTCTTTTGTCTAAACATCTGATTCTCCTCCGGAAGGGTTTAGTAATTAGCCGGTGAGTGGAAACAGGTGTGACGAAGTGCAAAAACAGTCCTCCAGCCCTGTATCCTGATTCATCCAACATGTTTACAAACCACTGTTACAACTGCATTGATGCCGATGACGTAGATGGCAGAGGAGTATAAAAATCCATTGACTATATATAGAGCTACGTCAGAACAGGAGTATGTAACAGTAGTGCTGTTTAATGTGGAGCATTACCAGCTGAGGTTTCATACTCAGTGTAGTAGTTTATAACACTATGTGTCTGTCTCAACACCTACTGAGCTTTACATAGACAGCAATTTACATCACAATATGCTCCCCCGAGAAGACTGTCCCAATTCTTAGATAAATCAAAATGCTACCACTGAGATCTTATTTCGATTGAATATTGAGAGAGCACTGAATTTGTCTTAAGTCATTAAGGCAATCCCACAATGCAATGCAGTACAGCGGACACAAGCGGAGCAGCAGGATAAGCAGTGACATGATTATTGAAAGTTAATCTTACATTTAATGAAGTTTTAAGATAGCGCTGAGGCAATTTTCCCAGCTGAGGTACAGTTTAGTGCAGTGGGCGGGAATAAGTGATGTCATCACTGTCTAACGAGAGTTTCATTTATCTGTCTTAAAAGGGTAGATGATGGCTATAATGCTGAATACTTAGACACTGACTAGTTAGCAGCTCACTAGTCATTGAGACCGATCTTAGACATCCATTCAGAATGGATCAGTTTATCTGGACCATGATAAAACTCTCCAGGACTTCAGGACTAGTCGTCCAAATCCACAAAACTCTGGTTCATCAGTTGGGTTAAATGTAATTGGGTCACTGTGGTGGAACCCTGAAGGTCTTCAGTACCTTTAGTTGGAGAACATCAAGTATCAGAAGCTGTAATGAATGTACAGTGCCTTGCAAAAGTATTCACCCAAACTTGCCATTTTTTGGGGTTTTGCTACCTCACAACCTGGAATTAAAATGAATTATTTGAGGCTTCGAGAACATGCCTACAACTTTGAACATTTGATTTTTTTTATTGTGAAGCAAACAACAAATAACAGAAAAATAACAAAAAACTTAAGTGTGCATAACTATTCAGCCCCCTAAAGTCAGTACTTATTAGAGCCTCCTTTTGTGACAACCACAGTTGCAAGTCACTTTGGATAAGTCTCTATGAGCTTGCCTCATCTTGTCACTGAGAGTTTTGCTCATTACCCCAGTAAAACTGCTCCAGCTCGTTCAAGTTAGATTTTTTTATTTGCTGATGCAGCAATCTTCAAGTCTGACCACAGATTCTCAGTTTGATTAAGGTCTGGGCTTTGACTAGTTTGTCCATTCCAATACATTTATACATTTCCCCTTAAAACACTCGAGTGTTGCTTTAGCAGTATGCTTTGGGTCACTGTTCTGTTGGAAGGTGAACCTCCATCCCAGTCGCAAATCACTGACAGACCGAAACAGGTTTTGCTCAAGAATATCTGTATTTAGCACCATCCATCTTCCCCTCCACTCAGACCAGTTTCCCAGTCCCCGCTGCTGAAAAACATCCCCACAGCATGATGCTGCCACCACCATGTTTTTCTGTGGAGATGGTGTTCTTAGGATGATGAGATGTTTTGTTTTTTTGCCAGACATAGTTTTCCATGGTGGCTGAAAAGTTACATTTTGGTCTCATCTGACCAGAGCACCTTCATCCCTGTATTTGCAGAGTCTCCCACATGCCACATTTTTGTCCATCAGTAAAGTATTTTTTCTGGTCACTCTTCCATAAAACTCAGCTCTTTGAAATGTATAGCCTATTGTGGTCATACAAACTCCAATCTCTGCTTGGGAACTCTGCAGCTACTTCAGGGTTACCTTTGGTCTCTATGCTGCCTCTCTGATTAATGCCCTCTTTGCCCGGTCTGAGACTTTTGGTAAGCGGCCCTCTATTGGCAGGTTTGTTGTGGTCACTTGTGTTTGACTTCTTCAGTGTTTCCTAGATTAAATATTTATGAGATACGTGTGAGGTGAGAGGTTTTTTGTTCATGTTCACCTTAGGTGAGATGTCTTTTCTCACCTCAGGTGAGATGTTTGCTTCATTGCAAAGAAGGTTTGCAATGTATATGCACATGCCAATTTTCAGATTCTTATTTACAAAAATATATATATATTTCTCATTTCACTTCACAACTATTTTGTGCAGATTAATCACATACAATTCAGATAAAAACATGTAGACAATTAAGTACTAATATCTTGTTTGCCACACCACACCAACCTCACCCCAAGCTCCTGGACTACTGTTCCCCAAGAGACCACCATCCTCCAAGCCCAGCCATAATCTGTCATAATTCAATCTCTCAATGTTGAAACATCCTGACGGAGAGAGAAAAACACTAACTGTGATGCAGTTTTTAAAAATATTCATACACACAAAAAAACCCTCAAAAAACCAGAAATGGGAAAAAATTGTGGGAAAAAATCGCAAAAAAAGAGCTTTTACAAGGTGGAAAAGTTACACGATCACTACAGACAAAATGTGAAAATGAAAAATGCTTTTTAAGAATAAACCATGTGTTGAGTCATAAGTAACATGATTCCAAAACCAAAACAAACACGACAGAAGAGAATTGTCCAAGACTGCGTATCCCAAAAGCGTGATTAAGCGACCACCACGGAAACCATGAAGAAAGAGTGTTCACCATTGGGACGGTTTGGGACGCAGGTTAAACATGATCAAAGCTGTAAGTATTTGAATCACTGATGCTGCCTCAAACACAACTGAACAGCGGGGTCGTACAGCATCAAATTCAGGTTTTTTTTTTTCAACCCATTGTTTGGTAGTCAACTGAACTGCCCATTCATTGACTCTCCCCATCACTTGTAATGTCTCTGACTCTAGGAGGGTGCAGACTCTCATGGGACTCTTCTGATGCAAATGAAGTAAATCTCTGCCTCTTTTCCAACACGCTCGGAGGAAAGTGCAGGATCCCCTGTTCTGATGGATCAGATAACAGACACCTGAGCCAGCAGACATTACTTAGTGGTGCAGGGGAGCGAGTGCCATTTTACCCGGTTATAGAGAGCATGACTAATTTTGCTTTCTCAAGCCCTGGCAGTCAATGGCAAGCACTATGATCTGGATTCAAACTCGCGATCCTTTGATAAAAGTGTCAGTGTCTTAGTCTGCTGAGCAACTTGGGTCATTGGCTGCTGGAGATAATCCCGGCCTGCCAAGTATTTACAAAAAAAAATTATGCTAAACAATAATGCAGTGTGTTAATAATAATAATAATAATAATAATAATAATAATAATAATAATAATTATTATTATTATTATTATTATTATTATTATTATTATTATTATTATTATAATAACTAAAAAATAATAGTAATAATAATAATCGTAATAATAATAATAATCGTAATAATAATTATAACAAAAAAATTAAAAAAATTAAAATAAATAAAATAAAATAATAATAATAAATCATAATAATAAATAATAATAATAATAATAAATAATAATAATAATAATAATAATAAAGCAGATTTATTTGATAAAGAAACAATGACAGTTGAAAATGAGTGGTGTTCACTTATTAAACACAATCTTACTGCACTACTATAGAGCGAAAATCCAGACAATCACAAAGTTTGTATTGATTGTCAAAGTGTTCAAGTAAAAAGTTTTAAAATTCAATGAAACTTACTTATTTTAGAAGTTTAGTGAAGGCGGGTCATTTTTGACTCTTAGTACAAGGAAACTACACAGAATGTTAAGACTACACAAGGGTTAAATGTGAACAATGTGCCAGTTTGGTAGGAAATACAATCACAGAGGAGCTCCAGTAATATTACCTCAGTACCCCATACATATTCAACCTCATCCAGAGCTTCAGATATAATATACAGCTGAACTAATAGTGGTTAAGTCCTATCAAAGGATAACTATTTCCATGTGTGATCGGTGGTGGGTAGAACAGGTTGGCATGGACTATAATCATGATCAGACAGAACTCAAAGAGAAATGATAACACCGTGTGATGTTCATCTAATGAGGGTGGATATGAGGAGTCAGGTCTAATGACACGTGGTTGAGATTTAAAAATGAATTAAGTACAGTATGTTGAGTGGGTGAAGATGACAGATGTACAGCGATGGCACCGGGCAAAAGCATTTGCTGTAATGAGGAGTCGCATAACAGATCAAAAACATCATAATCATAATATTTATACTTATAATAGTAATAAGAATTATTTTGATGGTCGTCGATGCAAAGAGAACATGCAGACTTATGCCACCTGCTGGCTGCGTTGAAAGCATGTTAATTTAGTCATTGGGACATTTTGGGTCACAGGCTAAAAATGATTTTTGGATCACTGTCAAATGTAACTGACTATGTTATCTTCTCCAATTTAATTATAAGCTACATTATAAATGCAAACAGCCGGGGGAGCGATAACTACTTTCCTTTCTTGGCCTGAAATCCTGCTAAATGACCCTATAAAGGCAAGTGTGACATATTTGATACATAGTTAAGTTTTTAAGACCTCTTCATCAATGTGATACTTTGTCTTACATAATTTATTACTATATACAGTGGTGCTTGAAAGTTTGTGAACCTTTTAGAATTTTCTATATTTCTGCATAAATATGACCTAAAACATCATCAGATTTTCACACAAGTCCTAAAAGTAGATAAAGAGAACCCAGTTAAACAAATGAGACACAAATATTAGACTTACTCATTTATTTATTTAGGAAAATGATCCAATATGACATATTTGTGAGAGACAAAAGTTTGTGAACCTTTTCTTTAAGTATCTGCTGTGACCCCCGTTTACAGCAATAACTGTAACTACCGGTAAACGTTTCAGTAACTGTTCTTTAAACGTTCTTTGGTAGAACGACTTGTGTGTTTAGGGTCGTTGTCTTGCTGCATGACCCACCTTCTCTTGAGATTCAGTTCATGGACAGATGTCCTGATATTTTCTTTAGAATTCTCTGATATAATTCACATTTCATTGTTACATCAATGACGACAAGCCGTCCTGCCCAGATACAGCAAAACAGCCCAAACCTGATACCACCACCACCATGTTTCACAGATGAGATAAGGTTCTTATGCTGAATGCAGTGTTTTCCTTTCTCCAAACATTTCACCAAACACATTTCCATTTAAACCTAAAAGTTCTGTTTTGGTCTCATCCATCCACAAAACATTCTTATAATAGTCTTCTGGCTTGTCCACGTGATCTTTATCAAACTGCAGACGAGCAGCAATGTTCTTTTTGGAGAGCAGAGACTTTCTCCTTACAACCCTGCCATGCACACCATTGTGGTTCAGTGTTGTCCTGATGGTGGATCATAAACATTAACAATAGTCAATGTGAGAGAGGCCTTCAGTTGCTTAGAAGTTACCCTGTGGTCCTTTGTGACCTCGCTGTCTATTACACGCCTTGCTCTTGGAGTGATCTTTGTTGGTCGACACTCCTGAGGAGGTAAAAGTGGTATTGTATTTCCTCCATTTGTACACAATCTGTCTGACTGTGGATTGGTGGAGTCCAAACTCTTTAGAGATGGTTTTTGTAACCTTTTCCAGCCTGATGAGCATCAACAACTCTTTTTCTGAGCTCCTCAGAAATCTCCTTTGTTTGTGCCATCATACACTTCCACAAACATGTGAAGTGCAGACTTTGATAGATCCCTGTTCTTTAAATAAAACAGGTGCCCCATCACATCTGACCGTCATCCCATTGATTGAAAACACCTGACTCTAATTTCACCTTCAAATTAACTGATAATCCTAGAGTTTCACATTTTGCCTCTCACAAATATGTCATATTGGATCATTTTCCTCAATAAATAAATGAGTAAGTCTAATATTTGTGTCTGATTTGTCTCAAACTTTCAAACACCACTATAGATAATAATCATAAGGTTAATCACTATATATATATATATATATATATATATATATATATATATATATATATATATATATATATATAGTTCAACCTGAGCATTAAAATCTGATACATGTCTTTTGCCCTCTGGTGGACAATCCATGCACTGCATGCATCAGATTATACATGCATATTTGTAAATTTGAATACAAAATAAAAATGTTTGATTAATTGTTCTGTACATTGCTTCTTTACACAGCATGCTGTGAGCACTAGATTCTGTATGTATCAAATATGATATAAACCCATATACACACTGTATTATTTCCGTGGTCAAATAGGCATGCCATGTTTCAGGCTTTACAGGCTAATCATGCTCTGTTAGCTGGTCATCCAACAGAAAGCTGGTGTTGTATATTGGAGGCATTAGGTTTAATTTTAGGTTATTTTGGTTTAAAGTGTGAGAAGGGTAGAATAAGGTGAATAACTGAATATCAGTTGAAGAGGAGCATCTTCAAAGCTTCTATAGTGGACCATCAAAATAATAGTCAGAATGTGAAATGGTCATGATCTGGGGAGGTGTGTACTGTGGGGGCAGATGGCGTGGCTAGTGTGGGGTAGTATGTGTGTGTGTGAGTGTGTGTACCTCTCATGGTAGGTGGTGTGTAGACGCTGGTCTTCCTCTGAGCTGGAGACAGTTGGGCAGACTGGGTCTGGCATGGTCAGTGGAAAAGCACAACATGAGACAAAAGCAGGATCACCTTTCACTCGCGCTCTATTTCAGGAGCTCTGCCATCAGCAGGTAATCAATGAGGAGAGCATCAGAACCGAGCTACAGGGAGCTTCTGAACACCATTCAGACAGGAAGCACTGTCTTCAACAACACTCATAAACACATGTTCAATCATGTGACAACCTTTGTGTTACACTGAGCTCAGATATGCAGCCAGTGTTTCTCCATCAGCCACAGATTTAACCTCCAGAAGAGAAATACAGCAGAAATAAACTATGATAGCCATTATAGTATGTAATTACATTTTACAGTATATTTACACTATAGTTAGTGTGCATATACAGTATATTTAGAGTGTATTTACTCTTTATTTATACTATATTTACTGCATATGTACAGTACATTTACAGTATATTTACACTATAGTTACTGTACATTTACAGTATATTTAGAGTGTATTTACTCTTTATTTATACTATATTTACTGAATATGTACAGTACACTTACAGTACAGTTACAGTACATTTACAGTACACTTACTGTATATTTACACTATAGTAACTGTACATTTACAGTATATTTAGAGTGTATTTACTCCTTATTTATACTATATTTACTGTATATGTACAGTACACTTACAGTACATTTACAGTACACTTACAGTATAGTTACAGTACACTTACAGTACAGTTACTGTATATTTACACTATAGTTACTGTACATTTTTTGTATATTTATAGCATATTTACTGTATATTTATGGTATATTTATACTGATACTGTATATTCACAGCACATTTACATTTTAAGGTAAATGCACAGAATGATGCCAAAGGTTTAAGTACATTTAAGGGTCAGTTATTGATTATTCATTAAGAAAATATTAAGTTATACCGCTAATATTAAAATAAATAATTTTTAAAAACATTAACACTATAAATAAATACATATGCACTGTGCATCATGGTTTTCATTAACATTTCATGCCAATAGTCAGGTTTTCTTCACTGACGTGCAGTGAGTTATTATCTTTTATCTTATCTTATTCTAATTACTGATTGTGTGTTAACGTGCAGAAAATGCTGTTGGTATATTAGTGCCCAGTTTGCTTATTTTCACTTTGAAAACCTACAAAAAAGCTGAAATTTGAGCAACACTTCTGCACAAGACTGCAAACCATCAGCCTCGCAGCACACAGGTGCATGAGTCCAGTAAATCAAAATGAAGAAAAGAAGCAAATACACTGCATCAAAAGTTTGGGCTTTCCAAAATGCATTCTGTTCTACATTTGTTAGTGTTGTTCTTCATTGTTTACACTGTATATTAAATATATACACACACACACACAACAGTAGTCAGTTTTCCAAAAATTCAGAAGTGTGTGTGTGTGTGTGTGTGTGTGTGTGTGTGTGTGGGGATGCTCAGGTCATGTGATGTGTGTGCTGTAATGAAGAAGAGGACAGAGTGGAGGATCAAAGTGCTGCTGTAAAAGGTTAAGTGGAGGGTCTGAGAGGGTCTGATCTGTTTCCTCTGCAAATTAAATGATCAGAGAACTGCTGCTGCTGACAGTAACATCCTTACTTTACACACAGTGCCCATCGTTCTGATCCTGTATTAGCAACAACAGAACCCTATACAGAGGTTCATCCACAGAGGTCTTACATGCTCTTAACTTGTGTACAGTAAGTGTGAAATGAAAGGTGTGTTCGAGCTTATAATTGTGTTTAATCTCTGATTAAGACAGAAGGCCAGTGTACTTACCTCACCCTGACCACTCGCTGACTGTTTCTCATCTATAGGAGAGAGAGAGAGGGTGAGGGGGGATGGGGGGGTAGAGAAAGTTTTCTTTTTTTAGGTTTGACCACATCTTTATTCACAGTTTCAGTACAGATCACCCATCACATAGTCATCTCACACCATCTCACATTAACAGGCTATTAAAAGTTCATGTTGCAGTGATGGTTCACAGACATCCACCACAGTCCCTCAGTAGCCTCATCCAAAAACCTCACAACCATGAATCTGAGCAGCTGAAAGTTCCAGTTGCAGTGGAAGGTAAAGCAGAGACATGACCCAGATAGCCTACCAATGTGGGCCACTTCTGGCTGAGAAATGGCACTGCTGGCCCACTGTCGGCACTGGCAAACTGCATGTGAGCCAAATGTGGCCCTTATATTGAAACTACACATTTGGGCCCACATGTACCATAACAGATGTGGTCCACATCTGACAGAGATATGGCAGTGTTACCTACATTTGGCTGATATGTGGCCCACATCTTGCAACTAGGAGCCATTCGCCCATGCAGCAAGTGGGCCAAATGAAATGGGCAATGAGGGCCAGATGTGGGCCAGAATAATTTTGCTATCTGGGGACTCAACAAGGGCAGTTGGACTGATATGAGTGCTGGTGTTCCCATGACACAGTTGAGGAGACTTTAAGCCAAAAAACTGTACTTTAGGACACTCGCAGTACAGTATAACAGTGTATACAAGGTGTTGTCATAGATAAAATTGAAATGAATGAATTGATTGGGATATTGGGAAGACACCCCATTACGTCTCATCTTGCAGCCCTGCTTGTTCATCCCCAGTTTGATTACGCATGTATATGCTTCACAGTCATTGTAAAGTCTACCATGTCATGTCATCACAGTTAAGTTTGTATTTTCATAGTCAAGTCACAGCCTCAGTATTTGTTTGTTTTGGAATAAAGCCTTGTTTTAGGATCCTATCGCTGAACCCGTCTCCTCCTGCCACTGCACCCGACACTGGTTGGACTGCAGCAATTGAGACATTTATCTTCTGTTTAGTTCATCAACTTTTGTGAACTCAAGGCTTTGGTAATCGTCTTTCAGCTCCAAACACATTAGTGAGCAAAGGTCTGTTTACACAAGTGATATGAAGAACGTGTAAAATCAGATGTCAGCTTTTCACTTTTAGGGTCATATTATCTCTTTACACAGGGCTGCAGAGCAAGCAAAGCCTCGCTATAGAGAACCGAGACTGTTCTGAACCTTTACTAATGATAGCATTCAGCTACTTTAAGTTGACACACAGCTTATCTAGTCCCTGTAGAGAAGTACTGCCAATAGAACAGGACTAAACATGAACCTGTTGGCACCATAATGCCAGGTGTGTTAGAGGGCACAGCATTGAGCCGTGATCTCTGCTCTATACAGAACTTCTGGGATGAGTTGGTCACCCAACATCCAGACAATCTTGTCAATGTATGCAATCAAATCCTCACAGCAATGCTCTATACTCGTAAAAGAGATGGCTATTTAAGGTTTCTTTAGCAAATACAATGGTTCCATATAGAACCACAAACAGTCAAAAAACCCATAGTGAAAGGGTTCTTCACATTGATGAGCAATGTGATGTAGATGGTTCTATACAGAACCTTTCTGAAAATGGGTCTATATAGCACAAAAAGGGTTCTGCTTTAGTTATGACGTCAAGCTTGTAATAATAGAGGAACCTTTTTAGTGCTATACAGAACATATTTTCAGAAAGGTTTCTTTAGTAAAGAAATTGGTTCTATATATTCTAGAACCATGAACAGTCAAATAACCCAAAGGGTTCTTTCCATGGTGAAAGGGTTCTTCACACTGATTAAGAATGTGCTCTAGATGGTTCTATACAGAATCTTTCTGAAAATGGGTCTATATGGCACCAAAAGGGTTCTGCTGCCCTTCATTATTTTTATGATTCACTTTATTACCCACGTTTCATCCATCGCTAACTCTACTCCTGCTACTCAATCACTCATTCATTCATTCATTCACACGCTCCTGCACATATTCACTCATTCATAAACTCACTCATCCTCTTCACCACCTCACTCCAGCGTTAATACAAAGGTTTTCACTCACTCATTCATTTTTGTGACTTAAGTCTTACTCAGTAACTTAACCATTCATTCATTCATTCATTCATTCACACGCTCCTGCACATATTCACTCATTCATAAACTCACTCATCCTCTTCA